>JAGIQG010000009.1:85667518-85781565 GCA_024679065.1 Sphyrna mokarran
CCACCGACACAACACACAGGGCCCCCTGCAAATAAACCCCACCGACACAACACACAGGGCCCCCTGCAAATAAACCCCACCGACACAACACACAGGGCCCCCTGCAAATAAACCCCACCGACACAACACACAGGGCCCCCTGCAAATAAACCCCACCGACACAACACACAGGGCCCCCTGCAAATAAACCCCACCGACACAACACACAGGGCCCCCTACAAATAAACCCCACCGACACAACACACAGGGCCCCCTGCAAATAAACCCCACCGACACAACACACAGGGCCCCCTGCAAATAAACCCCACCGACACAACACACAGGGCCCCCTGCAAATAAACCCCACCGACACAACACACAGGGCCCCCTGCAAATAAACCCCACCGACACAACACACAGGGCCCCCTACAAATAAACCCCACCGACACAACCACAGGCCCCCTACAAATAAACCCCACCGACACAACACACAGGGCCCCCTACAAATAACCCACCGACACAACACACAGGCCCCCTACAATAAACCCCACCGACACAACCACAGGGCCCCCTACAAATAAACCCCACCGACACAACACACAGGGCCCCCTAAATAAACCCCACCGACACAACACACAGGGCCCCCTGCAAATAAACCCCCGACACAACACACAGGGCCCCCTACAAATAAACCCCACCGACACAACACACAGGGCCCCCTACAAATAAACCCCACCGACACAACACACAGGGCCCCCTACAAATAAACCCCACCGACACAACACACAGGGCCCCCTGCAAATAAACCCCACCGACACAACACACAGGGCCCCTGACAAATAAACCCCACCGACACAACACACAGGGCCCCCTGCAAATAAACCCCACCGACACAACACACAGGGCCCCCTGCAAATAAACCCCACCGACACAACACACAGGGCCCCCTGCAAATAAACCCCACCGACACAACACACAGGGCCCCCTACAAATAAACCCCACCGACACAACACACAGGGCCCCCTGCAAATAAACCCCACCGACACAACACACAGGGCCCCCTGCAAATAAACCCCACCGACACAACACACAGGGCCCCCTGCAAATAAACCCCACCGACACAACACACAGGGCCCCCTACAAATAAACCCCACCGACACAACACACAGGGCCCCCTACAAATAAACCCCACCGACACAACACACAGGGCCCCCTGCAAATAAACCCCACCGACACAACACACAGGGCCCCCTGCAAATAAACCCCACCGACACAACACACAGGGCCCCCTACAAATAAACCCCACCGACACAACACACAGGGCCCCCTACAAATAAACCCCACCGACACAACACACAGGGCCCCCTGCAAATAAACCCCACCGACACAACACACAGGGCCCCCTGCAAATAAACCCCACCGACACAACACACAGGGCCCCCTGCAAATAAACCCCACCGACACAACACACAGGGCCCCCTGCAAATAAACCCCACCGACACAACACACAGGGCCCCCTACAAATAAACCCCACCGACACAACACACAGGGCCCCCTACAAATAAACCCCACCGACACAACACACAGGGCCCCCTACAAATAAACCCCACCGACACAACACACAGGGCCCCCTACAAATAAACCCCACCGACACAACACACAGGGCCCCCTACAAATAAACCCCACCGACACAACACACAGGGCCCCCTACAAATAAACCCCACCGACACAACACACAGGGCCCCCTGCAAATAAACCCCACCGACACAACACACAGGGCCCCCTGCAAATAAACCCCACCGACACAACACACAGGGCCCCCGACAAATAAACCCCACCGACACAACACACAGGGCCCCCTACAAATAAACCCCACCGACACAACACACAGGGCCCCCTGCAAATAAACCCCACCGACACAACACACAGGGCCCCCTGCAAATAAAAACAAACAAAAAAACCAGAACAACACACAACAGGCAAAAAAAAAAAAACAAAAAAAAACACAAAACACAGGCCCCGATAAACCCCCACCGACACAACACACAGGCCCCCTGCAAATAAACCCCACCGACACAACACACAGGGCCCCCTGCAATAAACCCCACCGACACAACACACAGGGCCCCCTACAAATAAACCCCACCGACACAACACACAGGGCCCCCTACAAATAAACCCCACCGACACAACACACAGGGCCCCCTGCAAATAAACCCCACCGACACAACACACAGGGCCCCTGACAAATAAACCCCACCGACACAACACACAGGGCCCCCTGCAAATAAACCCCACCGACACAACACACAGGGCCCCTTGCAAATAAACCCCACCGACACAACACACAGGGCCCATGTACATACTGTTCAATCACACTGAGCACCATTAGGCTGTTATTTTTTTGTGACAATATAATCCGTGCCGTTTATATTTAACCCTCTGTTGTCAATGGAAACTCCTTTCTCCCATTCTCTCTTTCAGTTTCTGCTGTATCTCATTGGCCAGATCCTTAACATAACTCCATGCAACACAATCATTAACACCTCAGCTATTTGAGGGAAAGAGAGGGTCCTGTGTTAACCCACCCATAGATCGAGAGAGAGAGAGAAAGAAGGGTTTAGGGTAACTCTTCTATTGAAACATTGGGATGGGGAATTTATGTCTCAGTCAGAGCAAGTGCAGATTCGAGTTTAGGAATTGGAGTGTGTGTGACAGTTAGCAGAATCGGAGAACTTAATGGACACAGTATAAGACGGAGTTTTATGTCTTGTCCTGACTAACATTTTCAATGTATTGACCAACTCAGCGGGGTAAGGAATGAGAAGATGATTATGCTGCTCACCGAGACACCACAGAGGTTTGAGTTATACTGACTCAATTCAATGTTGGGTTTGGGGAAGCTACAAGAATCTCTCATTTGGGACAACAGTTACTGTGTGTTGAAGACAGAGAGATGGATTGTCTATTCCTCATCCAGGCAGCAGTCTGATATTAAACCAGTCTGTTTGCAAAGTTGGATATAGCTCTTAGGGGCTAAAGGGATCAAAAGATATGAGGAGAGCAATGTCAGGCTGTTGAATTGGATGATCGGCCTTGTTCATAAAGAATTTTCTGTGTTTTGTTATTTAAACCCCATTTGAGGACTAAGTGCCCTGGATGTTTGAATTCTGTGGGTGGGCATGTTTGTTAACTGGAATTAGGTCTGTCGCTCCTGGAATGTGTTTGGAGGAATTGTCAGGTATGGAGGTGAGCTGTGTCAAAGTTCAGTCTCCACGATCGAGGACTTTGTCCCAGCTGTAAAAAAAAATACAGAACATTCTTCCAACTTTCACACCCACTCCCCATGGCCCATCCATGCCAACCTCTACCCTCCTCATTTGCCCTTTTTAACCCCAGTGACAAACAATGCCATTCTAGTCAATGCCCATGGCCTTTCAAATGTAGTATTAGCCCATGACCCCCCCCACCACCACGACCACCAATTTTCCTCTTACAGCCTCCATGCCAGCTCTCCAAGTATCCATCATGGGCAGACCTTTGAACTTTATTTAATCTTAGCATAGGTCCTAAGTGTACTTTATTTAAATAAAAACACCTTTATTCATAAAAACCCATTCACAAACCTTTAGAAAAATAAACATTTCATTAAAATGCTTGATCCCTTAGAAAAACGAATATTTGTATTCATAGCCCAATATCAGAGACTTCAGAAACACTTGCAGCTGTCAATCAAACTTGAACTGACACAGAGAGACCACTGTGATAACGACAGGTTTTGAAGCTAGTCATGTAGAACAAATCATATAATGATAACCCATAGGCTTGTCAATAAAGCAAAATATCAAGCTTTTTTTTCAACCATCAGATTCTTTTTCTTCATATTTAAAGGGATATTAATCTCCTGCTCCTTCAAGCTTAGCAGTTCCAATGTCTAGCAGTTCTAATATCTAGAGAGTTCCAATGAGTTTTTCACTTTTTATGCATATTCATGTTTCTAACTATTCCAAATGGAATGTTACTTCTTCAAAATGTCATCTTACTTCTCCTGAAGCTCTCCATGAACTTCTCCAAAAGGACACCTTACCTCACCAAAAGGATGCCCCATCCGTCCCAAGAATTCTGTCTATTTAAGACTTTACCCTGAGAGCCCTATAGCCCGCACGTCATGTTTTAGACATTTCACAGACAATTGGATTTGTTTGAAAGTTGTTGTATTTTTACAGGTGCACTGTCTCTTTGAAGCACAGGTGTGCAAAGACAACACAACTCCATTCCTGCGCCAAAAATGGTGGGTGCCGGTTTCAGGGGCTGGATTCTGAAATTGGGTTTCCTAAGCCGGGATCCTCTCTGTATTTCTGAGAATTGGATCCTTGGTGTCATAGTTACCCCAGAGATGAGATTCTAACGCTAAAACTGCTCAGCTCCCCTCTAATGTCAGCTGATCTCAGCTGTTCTTCTGCTGAAATCCTCGCTCAGACCTTCCCCACCATTAGACTTGACAGTTCAACACTCTCCTTGCTGATCTCCCACACTCTACCTATGGAAACTTGAGACGATCCAAAACTCTGCCACTCATGGCAAATCTCCTTTCCCCTATCCTGTGCTCACTGACTGGCTCCCAATCATGCGACAGCCCCATGTTAAAATTCTCATCTTGTTCTCAAATCCCTGCATGGCCTTGCCCCTCCCTATAACTTCCTCCACCCACACAACCTCTGAGATCTCTGAACTCCTTTAATTCTGGCCTCTTGAACATCCTGATTTGATTTCTTCACTACTGCTGTCTGTGTCTTCAACTGGTATAACCTCAAGATCTCAAATAACTTCCATCAACCTCCCACCCCCCCACATCTCACTTTCTCCCTTCTACAATCTTCCCCCTCTCTATCTCACTTTCTCCTCCTGAGCATTTTGAGCAGGTCACTAACACAGAATATTAAGGATTGTCTATGGGTTTATTCCATAGATTTCCAGGAGGTTTTCCATAAGGTTCCACACAAAAGACTGTTGCTAAAAATGAGAGTGAATAGGAATGGATATGGATGGGGTCTTTTGACTTGGGCTGGGAATAGTTTTGGGAGGTCGGAGGCAGGGATCGGGGTTAATGGGTAAGTAATCTGATTAGTGGGATCTGTACTGGGGCCATAACTGTTCATCACATTTATAAATGTATCAGTGAAGGAAAGTTGTGTATCAAAGTTATAAATGTTCAGATGGTCAATAAGTTGCATCGAAGGGAACAGAAAGTTCTAAAGGGATATTAACAGATACTGTGAGTGGGTGAAACTACAACAGATTGAGTTTAATGTGGGATAGCCAGATCATCCACTGTGGAACTAAAACAAACAAATTTCTGGCATGGTCTATAAAATCTATGGAAAAGAATCCCAGAAAAGAGGGCATTTGGTCCTTTGGAGAATCAGCGCAGACCCAAAAAAGCAGCAATGTACCCTGGCTTTCCTCCTTGCCCTATCTCTGTAACCCTGCATTTTTACCATAGCTAATTCACCTGACCTGCACATCTTTGGATTGTGGGAGGAAACCAGAGGACCCGGGAATACGTGCAAATTCCAACATAGTCACCTAAAACCAGAATTGAACCAGGGTCCCTCACACTATGAGGCAGCAATGCTAACCACAGTGCCACTGTGCTGCCCCAGTCAGAAATTGGGAATTGTGGATGAGTCAAAAGATTTAGGGATTCAAAACCAAAAATATATTGACAGATAGAAACATTAAAGAATGCTGTTCTTGATCTCAAGGGCTGGAATATTGAGGGTCAGAAGTTATGTTCCAGCTGTACAGAATCTGTTTTATTCCCATCTGGAGAAATGTGTTCAGTTTTCGGCACTGTATATCTGTCAGGATATATTAGTCTTGGAGGGAGTGCAGTGAAGTTTCAGCAGAATATTCCTGGGGTTAAAGGAGTTAAATTAAAAGGACACGTTACACAGACTGAGCTTGCATTTTGTTGACTCAGAAGATTAAGTGATGATCTAATAGAAATGTTTAAAATGTTAAATGTTGGTCTCAGCAACTCCAATTTTAATCGCTCTGCCATTGTTCACCAGTTCTTCAGCTGCTTGAGCCCAAACCGTCTGGAATTCCCTCCTTAAATCTCTCCCCCTCTCTGCCTCAGACAATCCTTAACTGCTACCTCTGACCAAATACTTGTTATTCTGGCCTAATATCTCCTGATACAACTCACTGTCACAGCTTGTATTAGAAAGTTCCTGTGAATCGCCACAGGACGTTTTATTATGTTAAAGGGGCTACATAAATAGCATAACATAAATAGACAGCAGTGGGAAGTTGTGCGTGGAGCCTGAGGAGATTGGAGAGGTACTGAATAAATATTTCTCTTCGGTATTCACGCAGGGTGATATAAATGTAGTTATGGAGAACACTGAGGTACAGGGTAGCAAACTGGAAGGTATCGAAGTAGATAGGGAGGATGTGCTAGATATTCTCGAGGGTTTGAAGTTGAATAAGTCCCCTGGGCCGGACGGGATTTACCCTAGGATTCTCTGGGAGGCAAGAGAGGAGATTGCAGAGCCTCTGGCTCTGATCTTCAGGTCCTCGTTGGTTACGGGTGTGGTTCCGGAGGACTGGAGGATAGCGAATGTGGTCCCATTGTTCAAGAAGGGGAAGAGAGACCTTCCAGGGAATTATAGGCCAGTGAGTCTTACTTCTGTGGTGGGCAAAGTATTGGAGAGAATTATTAGGGATAGGATTTATAGTTATTTAGAGAGAAATGAATTGATTGGGGATAGTCAGCATGGTTTTGTGAAGGGGAGGTCGTGCCTTACTAACCTCATTGAGTTTTTGAAAAAGTGACCAAAGAGGTGGATGGGGGTAAGGTGGTTGATGTGGTATATATGGACTTTAGTAAGGCGTTTGATAAGGTGGCCCATGGAAGACTTCTGCAGAAAATGCAGATGTATGGGATAGAGGGTGATTTAGCTAATTGGGTTAGGAATTGGGTAGCAGATAGAAGACAGAGGGTGGTGGTTGATGGGAGATATTCATCTTGGAGTTCGGTGACAAGTGGTGTACCTCAGGGGTCTGTTTTGGGGCCCCTGCGGTTTGTAATTTTTATTAATGATCTGGATGAGGGTATTGAAGGATGGATTAGTAAATTTGCAGATGACACTAAAGTCGGTGGAGTGGTAGATAGTGAAGATGGGTGTTATAGTTTGCAGAGGGACTTGGACAAGTTGCAGAGCTGGGCCGAGAGGTGGCAAAAGGAGTTTAATGTGGAAAAGTGTGAGGTAATGCACTATGGCAGAAATAATAAATGTGTAGAGTATAGGGCAAAGGGTAGGATTCTTAGTAGTCTAGATGAACAGAGGGATCTTGGTGTGTATGTGCATAGATCCCTGAAAGTAGGCAGTCAGGTCGAGAAGGTTGTAGGAAGGCATATGGAGTCTTGGCTTTTATTGGTAGAGGGATTGAATTTCGGAGCCGCAACGTCATGTTGCAACTGTACACAACTCTAGTGCGGCCGCACTTGGAGTATTGTGTGCAGTTCTGGTCCCCACATTATAAGAAAGATGTGGAGGCATTGGAGAGGGTACAGAGGAGGTTTACCAGGATGTTGCCTGGTATGGAGGGCATGTCTTATGAGGAGAGGCTGAGGGATTTGAGGTTGTATTCGTTAGAAAGGAGGCGGCTAAGAGGGGACCTAATCGAAACATATAAGATGATTAGAGGTTTAGTTAGGGTGGACAGTGATAGCCTTTTTCCTAGGATGGAGAAAGCTAGCACGAGGGGACACAGCTTTAAATTAAGGGGTGATAGTATAGGACGGATATCAGAGGTAGGTTCTTTACCCAAAGGGTGGTTCGGGAGTGGAATGCCCTGCCTGCAGCAGTTGTAGATGCGCCAAGTGTGGTGGCGTTTAAGAGGTTAGTTGATAAGTATATGGAAGAGAAGGGAATGGTTTAGTTTGGAGGGGCATTGCTTTTTTATTGGTCGGCGCAACATCGAAGGCCGAAGGGCCTGTTCTGTGCTGTAATGTTCTATGTTCTATGTTCTAAATACAAGTTGTTGTTTTAATCTTTACCTGTTTACAATTTTTTTTATTGACAGAGACAAACACAAACCTTGTAACCCAACAAACAGAGTGTGAATTTACCCTGATTAATAGGATTATAATGAATTCCTGATTAATCTCAGTGCCTGAGCACAATTAAACACTCAATTAATTTACAATGGACAGAAAGGGCTCCCTCTGGTAGGAGGAATATAAACAAGAGACATCATCTCAAACATAAACCTTGGCCATTCAGGAGGGAAATCAGAAAACAGTTTTTCACATAAAAGGTGGTGTAAATCCAGAATATTCTCTTTGTAAAACTGTGGATTTTTGAGGTTAATTAAAGCTTTCAAATTGAGAAAGACTTTTATAAAACAAAATACTGAATAAGTTGGAAATTTGAATTTAAAACAAAACAAATGCTGGAAATGCTCCACTCAGTTTTTTTATAGAGTGAGAAACAGAGAATGTTTCAGCTTGAAGATCTTTGGTCAGAATCATAGAATCCCTCCAATTCGGCCCATCGAGTCTGCACTAAGCACAATACCACCCAGGCCCTATCCCCATAACCCCATGCATTTATCCTAGCTAGTCCCCCTGATACTAAGGGGTAGTTTAACACGGCCAGTCCCCCTAATCCACACAGCTTTGGAGTGTAGGGGGAAACTGAAGCACCAGAGGAAACCCATGCAGACACAGGGATTTGGCGAGGCACTGAATAAATATTTCTCTTCGGTATTCACGCAGAGTGCTGGAATGTAGCTGTGGAGAGCACTGAGGTACAGGGTTGCAAATTGGAGTATTGTAGTAGAAGGGAGATGTGTTAGAAATTCTCGAGGGTTTGAAGTTGGATAAGTCCCTGGGCGGACGGGATTACCTAGGATCTTGGAGGCAGAGAGGAGATTGCAGAGCCTCTGCTCTGATTTCAGTCCTCGTTGGTACGGGGATGTCCGGAGGACTGGAGGATGGCGAAGTGGTCCATTGTTAAGAAGGGACAAGAGAGACCTTCCTGGGAATTATAGGCCACTGAGTATTACTTCTTGGTGGGCAAAGTATTGGAGAAATTATTAGGGATAGGATTTATAGTATTTAGAGAGAAATGAATGATTGGGGATAGCAGCATGGTTCGTGAGGGTAGGTCATGCCTTACTAACCTCATGAGTTTTTGAGAAAGTGACCAGAGAGGTGGATGGGGGTAAGGCGGCTGATGTAGTATATATGGGCTTTAGTAAGGCTTTTGATAAGGTGGACCATGGAAGACTTCTACAGAAAATGCAGATGTGTGGAATAGAGGGTGATTTAGCTAATTGGATTAGAAATTGGCTGCCAGATAGAAGACAGAGGGTGGTGGTTGATGGGAGATATTCATCGTGGAGTTCGGTGACGAGTGGTGTGCCTCAGGGGTCTGTTTTGGGGCCCCTGCTGTTTGTATTTTTATAAATGATCTGGATGAGGGTATTGAGGGATGGATCAGTAAATTTGCAGATGATACTAAAGTTGGTTGTGGTGTGGTAGATAGTGAAGAGGGTGTTTAGTTACAGAGTGACTTGGACAAGTTGCAGAGCTGGGCCGAGAGGTGGCAAATGGAGTTTAATGTGGAAAAGTGTGAGGTAATGCACTTTGGCAGGAACAATAAATGTGTAGAGTATAGGGCTAATGGTAGGGCTCTTAATAGTGTTGAGGAACAGAAGGATCTTGGTGTATGTGTCAATAGATCCCTGAAAGTAGGCAGTCAAGTGGATAAAGTTGTTAAGAAGGCTTATGGAGTCTTAGCTTTTATTGGTAGGGGGATTGAATTTAGGAGCCGCAGCATCATGTTGCAGCTGTACAAAACTCTAGTGCGGCCGCACTTGGAGTATTGTGTGCAGTTCTGGTCGCCACATTATAAGAAAGATGTGGAGGCATTGGAGAGGGTACAGAGGAGGTTTACTAGGATGTTGCCTGGTATGGAGGGCAGGTCCTATGAAGAGAGGTTGAAGGATTTGAGGTTGTTTTCGTTAGAAAGGAGGCGGCTAAGGGGGGATCTTATTGAAGCATATAAGATGATTAGAGGTTTGGATAGGGTGGACAGTGATAGCCTTTTTCCTAGGATGGAGAAAGCTAGCACGAGGGGACACAACTTTAAATTAAGGGGTATGAGTTATAGGACGGATATCAGAGGTAGGTTCTTTACTCAAAGAGTGATTAGGGAGTGGAATGCCCTGCCTGCAGCTGTTGTAGATGCGCCAAGTTTGGTGGCGTTTAAGAGGTTAGTTGATAAGTATAGGATGAGAAGGGAATGGTTTAGTTAGGAGGGGCATTGCTTTTATTTTGGTCGGCACAACATCGAGGCCCGAGGGCCTGTTCTGTGCTGTATTGTTCATGTCTATGTACAGGGATAATGTGCAAACTCCACACAGACTGTGACCCAAAGCAGGAATTGAACACAGAACATAGAACATTACAGCGCAGAACAGGCCCTTCGGCCTTCGATGTTGCGCCGACCAATTATGAAAAAAGCAATGACCCTCCAAACTAAACCATTCCCTTCTCGTCCATAAACTTATCTACTAACCTCTTAAACGCCACCAAACTTGGCGCATCTACAACTGACGCAGGCAGAGGCATTCCATTCCCTAACCACCGTCTGGGTAAAGAACCTACCTCTGAATATCACTATCCTATAAACTACCACCCCTTAATTTAAAACTATGTCCCCTCGTGCTAGCTTCTCCATCCTAGGAAAAAGGCTATCACTGTCCACCCTATCTAAACCTCTAATCATCTTATATGTTAGGCGACCAGAACTGGATGCAGTATTCCAAATGAGGTTTAACCAACGTTTTATACAACTGCAACATTAAAGGCCAGCTCTTGTACTCTATACCCCTTCCTATAAAGGCTAACATACTATATGCTTTCTTCACAACCTTCTCCACTTGCTCTGTCACCTTCAGAGGCTTGTTCACCTGCACCCACAGGTCCCTCTGCGTTTCTATACTCTTAATAGGTCTACCCTTTATCATATACCTCCCCCCTACATTCTTTCTCCCAAAATGCATCATCTCGCATTTATCAGGATTAAATTCCATCTGTCGTCTGTTTGCCCAAGCTACCAGCCTATCTATGTCCTGCTGTATCGCCTGACAATGCTCCTCACTATCTGCAAGTCCAGTCATCTTTGTAACGTCTGCAAACTTGCTGATCACTCTACTTACTCCCTCTTCCAAGTCATTTTTATATATTACAAATAGAAGAGGTCCCAGTACCGAGCCCTGCGGCACACCACTAGTGACTGACCTCCAGCTAGAAAAACACCCTTCCACTATTACTCTCTGTCTCCTATTACCAAGCCAGTTACTTATCCATCTAGCTACCTGTCCTTGTATCCCATTAGCCTTGACCTTCTCAACTAACCTCCCATGAGGGACTTTGTCAAACGCCTTACTAAAATCCATATAGACGACAACAACGGCTCGCCCTTGTCAACCGTTTTTGTCACCTCCTCAAAAAATTCTACCAGATTTGTAAGGCATGACCTCCCCTTAACAAATCCATGCTGCGTATCCCTAATCAGATCGCAACACTCTAAGTGCCTATACATCCTATCTCTAAGAATCCCCTTCCAACAGCTTCCCTACCACTGACGTCAAACTCACCGGCCTATAATTTCCAGGGTTATCCCTACTACCCTTTTTAAACAACGGTACAATATTAACTATTCTCCAGTCCTCTGGGACATCAGCTGTGTCCAAAGAAGGGACAAAGATTTGCGTCAGAGGCCCAGCAATTTCACCTCGCACCTCCCTAAGCACCTAAAGCAGAAGATAGCCTGCATAGAGAGAGTTTACCCAGATACTGATAATCTGGAAAACATTGAGTTTTCATTGGTGTTAGTAATTACACTGTTCATTAGAATGAGATTGCAGGATGGTATATAGAACATAGAACATTACAGTGCAGAACAGGCCCTTCGGCCTTCGATGTTGCGCTGACCAATTAGGAAAAAGCAATGACCCTCTAAACTAAACCATTTCCCTTTCGTCTATAAACTTATCTACTAACTTCTTAAATGCCACCAAACTTGGCGCATCTACAACTGACGCAAGCAGGGCATTCCATACCCTTACCACCATCTGGGTAAAGAACCTACCTCTGACATCCGTCCTATAACCACCACCACTTAATTTAAAGCTATGTCCCCTCGTGCTAGCTTTCTCCATCCTCGGAAAAAGGCTATCACTGTCCACCCTATCTAAACCTCTAATCATCTTATATGTTTCAATAAGGTCTCCTCTTAGCCGCCTTCTTTCTAACGAAAACAACCTCAAATCCCTCAGCCTCTCTTCATAAGACCTGCCTTCCATACCAGGCAACATCCTGGTAAACCTCCTCTGTACCCTCTCCAATGCCTCCACATCTTTCTTATAATGCGAGGACCAGAACTGCACACAATACTCCAAGTGCGGCCGCACTAGAGTTTTGTACAGTTGCAACATGACGTTGCGGCTCCGAAATTCAATCCCCCTACCAATAAAAGCTAAGACTCCATATGCCTTCTTAACAACCTTATCGACTTGATTGCCAACTTTCAGGGATCTATTAACATATACACCAAGATCCCTCTGTTCATCAACACTATTGAGAGTCCTACCATTAGCCCTATACTCTACACATTTGTTATTCCTGCCAAAGTGAATTACCTCACACTTTTCCACATTAAACTCCATTTGCCACCTCTCGGCCCAGCTCTGCAACTTGTCCAAGTCTCTCTGCAAACTATAACACCCCTCTTCACTATCTACCACTCCTCCGACTTTGGTGTCATCCGCAAATTTACTAATCCATCCTTCAATACCCTCATCCAGATCATTTATAAAAATTACAAACAGCAGGGGCCCCAAAACAGACCCCTGAGGTACACCACTTGTAACCGAACTCCACGATGAATATCTTCCATCAACCACCACCCTCTGTCTTCTATCTGCTAGCCAATTCCTAATCCAATTAGCTAAATCACCCTCAATCCCATACATCTGCATTTTCTGCAGAAGCCTTCCATGGGCACCTTATCGAACGCCTTACTAAAGTCCATATATACCACATCAACTGCCTTACCCCCATCCACCTCTTTGGTCACTTTTTCAAAAAACTCAATAAGGTTAGTAAGGCACGACCTACCCTTCACAAAACCATGCTGACTATCCCCAATCAATTCATTTCTCTCTAAATAACTATAAATCCTATCCCTAATAATTCTCTCCAATACTTTGCCCACAACAGAAGTAAGACTCACCGGCCTATAATTCCCCGGAAAGTCTCTCTTCCCCTTCTTGAACAATGGGACCACATTCGCTATCCTCCAGTCTTCTGGCACTATACCCGTAACCAACGACGACCTGGAGATCAGAGCCAGAGGCGCTGCAATCGCCTCTCTCGCCTCCCAGAGAATCATGTTTCAATCAAACTTATAATTTGTATTCAACGTATCTTTTGGGTGTTTTATTTGAATCTTTTAATCTTTGAACACTGGAATATGATATTCATTAGGTTCAATCACGGGCTGAACTTTCTGGTGGGGATGTCTATGACTTAGCCAGTCCTTTGGGATGGACAATGACTTGCATCCACTCTGTTTTGAGAGATTCTGAGAAGGCTGATAAATCCAATGCAAGATCCCTGTGGTTGATAAGATGGCCTCTCTCACAAGGTGGCCCCATTGAGTGCTTGGACAGCAGATAGTGTCACAACACGTTCCTACTCAGCATGAAAACTGACAGTGGAAAGATGGAAACAGATTCGATCATATTATGGATCACATTACTCACACCTGAATCATGAGGCCTCTGATCGAGTCAGAATGACTTCAGATTTCTCCTAAAATACCAGCTAAACTCACTGACTGAAAAAATGACATTCCCCGTGGGACTGGCGAGTCTCAACCACCGGCCAACTTGGTGAGTGGTGATAACACTGCTTCTGATCTTCTCCAGAACAGACAGAGAAATCTCGGATTTTACAATTGTTTTGTGATAAATTAGCTGATGAGCTTTTGAAGACATTGAAAAGATGTTGTCATTACCATTGCCTTCGGCATCTGGCTCATTGGTCGATTCTCACTTAGGGTGGTGTTAGAATGTGAGAGATCCTGGGCAAAGCCGTGGATTTAATTTTTTATAGGGAGCAGGTTTGAGCTCATGAGAAGAATTACAGAGAATATATTTCTGTAGAACATGAGGAGAAATAATCACTAGATTTAGAGTTCATTTGACCATTTGGTGGGACTCTCAATTTATTGTCATACAGCACATAAAACTACCGCATTGCTTGGGCATTCAGAAAGCTGGCTGAATGCAATCAATTATCTTATCTGAAAACTATACAATCTGACAGAGCTGAGAATCCCCAGTTTGATTTTATTTTTCCACATTTTAGTTTTATTCTGATACCCCCACTGAACCGTGAGTATTGGTGCATTTCAGGAATCTAATTCAGGGGAAATTAATGATCAGATTACGTACACACAAATATAGGAAATGAGAGCAAAAGTTGGCCATTCTGCTCCCCCATTTAGTAAGATCATGGCCGATCTGTTTCTGTTTCAATTTCCACATTCCATCTATCCCCTACAATCTTTGATTCTCTTGTCGAACAAGAATCTATTTACCTCAGTCTTAAAAATAATCAACGTCCCCGCCTCTATCGCTTTCTGAGGCAGACAGTTTCAAAATCATACAAATCTCTGAGACAACAAAATTCTCCTCAACCCTGTCTGAGAAAGGAGACATCTATAGTTTCCAAAGATCCCCTTTCGTTGGACTCGAGGGCCGAATGGCCTGTACTGCACTGTAATGTTCACCCACAAGTCATAGAATTCCTACAGTGCAGAAGGAAGCCATTCGGACCATCGTGTATGAATCCCACAATCAGACATAGGTCCTATTCCTGTGACTGCACATATCTACCCTGCTAATCCCGTGAATCTAGGGTCAATATGACCTGGCCAAACAACCACATCCACACATCTTTGGAGGAAACCCACACAGGCACAGGGAGAATGTGTCCTGAGGCCAGAATTGAACCCAAGTCTTCACAACTGACTGAATTCCATGTGCCTTCTTAATTACATGTTGCACTTACATACTATTTTGTCATCAACCATGAAGTACTTCCACACATATCATACTTTTTAAGGTCATAAACTCATAGAATTCCTACAATGCAGAACAAGATCATTCAGCCCATAAAGCCTGCACTGGCAAAAATCTTACCCTAGCCCTATCCCTTTAAACTCATGTATTTACCATGCTGACCCCCTCAACACTGAGGTGCAATTTAATATAGCCAATCCTCCTAACCCACACATCTTTAGAGTTTGGGAGGAAACCGGAACACCTGCAGGAAATCCATACAGACATGGGGAGAATGTGGAAACTCCACATAGATGGTGACCCAAGGCTAGAAATGATCTCTGACATTCTGTGGCAGTAATGCTGACCACTATGCTACCAACTTTGGAAGATGATCACCAATGCATCCATTATTACAAGGATCACTTCCTTAAGTACCTGGGAAGCCATCAATCTCATCAGTTACTCCCACACCATTTCACTACTAATACTGATATCATTCAGTTCCTCCCTCTCACTAAATCCTGTGTTCCCTAATGTTTCTGATATATTATTTGTTTCCACCTTTGTGAAGACAATACATTCTTAATTTTTAAAAAAAATCTCTCTTCACCCTTTCACCTCTGCACTCCTCTGAAGACAAATATCTCCTTCCTATAGTGTTAAGCCCAAAGCTGCTCGCAGTATTTCAGGTGTGGGCAAACCAGGGCTTCTTGAAGCTGAAATGTCTTCCCCATTACTAAGCCTACCTCTTTCCATCAATCCCCCTCCACCCCGATGCTTCCCTCCAGGTAGAAAAGCAGCAATATGTTTGACTGAATATTTTTTTTGAAGATGTAACCAGCAAGATGGATAATGGGAATCTGGTAGGTGTTGTGTATCTGGACTTCCAGGAGGCATTTGATAAGATACTACACAAAAGATTAATATACACAAAAGGGTTAATACACAAGGTTTGGTCACATGGGATTAAGGGTAATTTATTATCTTGGATAGAAGGTTGGCTAACCAATGGAAAGCAAAGAGTCAGGATAAATTAGTCATTTGTAGTTGGCATGATGTCAACTAGTGGGGTGCCATAGGGTTCAGTGCTCAGGGATCAACTATTTACAATCTACATTAATGATGATTTGAATATGGGGATTGTAGGTACCATAGCCAAATTTATAGATTCCAAAATAGGTGGGATAGTAAGGTGTGATAATGAGGTAAGAACTTTACAAATGGATCTGAATAGGTTAAGTACATGCAGTAAATTTGATGCTTGTAGTTTAACATGATTTTGGTAGGCAAAATACAAGGGAAAATTCTTGTCTAAATGGGAAATTTTGGAGTGCTTCGGTGCAGAGGGATCTGAGTGTCCTTGTGCATGAATCGCAGAAAACTAGCATGCAGGCAATAAGGAAGGCACTGGAATCTTGGCTTTATTGCTAAGAAATAAAAGTAGTGAAATGATGCTGCTACTGTACAAAGCATTAACAAGAGACCGTATTTAGAACATTGTGTATTTAGTCCACTTACTTGAGGAGAGATATAGTTACCTTGGAGGCATTTCAAAGGAAGTTCATTAGATTAATTTGAGAGATGAGAGGTTTGTCTTAAGAGATATTGAGCAGTTTAGGCCTATACTCGAGTTTAGAAGAATGAGAGGAGGTGCTATACGAGTTGTGAAAAGGGATTGATAGTTTGACATAGATGAACCTCTTATAGGGCAATCCAAACAGGAGGTCATAGTTTCAGAATAAAGAAGAAATTTCAAACAGATGAGAAGAAACCACTTCTTTCAGTAGATTGGAGTACAGTGGGTGCTGGGACATTTAAGCAGATACAGATTTTTAATCAGTACTAGGTTGAAGGGTTATGGAGAACTAGTAGAAAAGTGGAGTTGAGGCTGAGACAAGATCAGCCATGACCATGTTGAATGGTGTGGAAGGCTTAAGGGGTTGAACTGCCTACTCCTGCTCCGACCTTTTATGTTCTTATTCGATTCATCTTTGAGATTATTTTCTATGTTCAGGGTATTTTAATAATCTTTGTCCCTGACTCCCCAAATTTCTTCAAACCTCCACTGTCTACACTGAAATCCTTGTACCAGAGTTTAATTGTATACTTCCATCTACAATGTCTTCAATGACACTCATCTTTGTTACAGCGATAATTATCAAAGTTAGTGTGAACAGTTGAGACCCAGATCCCTGTGGGCAGCACAGTGGCAAGCACTGCTGCTTCATAGTGCCAGGAAACTGGGTTCGATTCTAGCCTTGGGGTGATTGTAGAGTTTCCACATTCTCCCCATGTCTGTGTGAGTTTCCTCCAGATTCTCCAGTTGTCTCCCACAGTCCAAAAATGCATAGATTAAGTGGATTGGCCATGCTAAATTGCCTCTTAATATCCCAAGATCCTATAGATCCATCTCTGCATTCTTGCTTGTTCAATGTATGCAATTGTATATTGAATTAGGTTCAGGGAGGAGTTATCCGGGGTTATGGAATGGAAGTTAAAATGTTAGAAGAGGAATAAAATACACCATTTGTTCACTGTTCACGAACTGGGAAAGAATGGTCAAAAATAACAAAGATAATGGAGATGTTTCCTCTACAATTTGTTAAGCAGACATTTAAAAAAATCATTGGAGCTATTATTTATCTACATTGGGTTAATTGAGCTTTTAAAAGAAAGTCAGCAAGTGTACGCTAATAGGAGACAAAAATTGTGAGCTGTGACTATTGGAGATTTAACTTTATAATGACAAAAGGATTAAACGAACAAACAAAATATGTTAAAGACTAAGATCATATTCTGAAAGAAAATATTGCTGCAATAGAATTTGGATTAAGATCGGGAAATAGGTGAGGCAAAAGACCAGATGAGAACAGGAAGCCCTATTCAAATGTCCATCCTGTGCTTCAAGTCTCAAATCTCAGCTAGAATAGGCAAGATTGAGCTGGGAGAAACCTTTCTCAACATTACTGAAAAAAAATCAAATAAATCTGAGAGAAATCTTCTGAAAATACAGAACCGATATTAGATTTCTCCTACAAAGGATGATAAAAAAAGATTCACCAAATATATATTATTATTATACAACAGGACAATCAGAAGGAAAGTGAGGCCATGAAAGAAACTAGCTGGTGGAGCCCAAATGTTCAGATACACACTTGGATAAAACTTCTCTCTCAAAACTGTGAGTTGTATCTCTTAAGTCCAAGCATTGGGTTTGAATTTTGTGAAGTTTTGATAATTTTTGAATACTTCTAATGACATAGAACAGAATTTAGTTATTTTGTGTATAATGAAGTTTGATGCCAGGTGTAATTTTGTGGTAACTTGGGTTGGCATAGTAAAGGAGACATTTTGTACAATAATTTGAGAGTTTGAGTGTCTTTCACCAGGGTTCTAGGGCAATAAGGTCATTAATTGACCTCAAATTTCATGAGTTTAAGCTTTATTTAATATCCTCTCAAAGGACATGATGAAATGTTTTCTCAAATGAAAAAGATTCACATGTTCACTTACATTAATCACCTCTTCAAACACTTCACTCAGGGTCATTTGACATGAGCTCCTTTTGCAAATCCATGTTGCCTCTCTGAGAAAAGATTTACAGTGCTCCGTCACCCTCACTTTAATGCTAGACTCTCATCACTTCCTGACACTCACGACAGGATAATGGGTCTATAATTCCCTGCTTTCCCCCTCTCACCTTTCTCAATAGTGCAGAGAGAAGGGTATAATTTTCCAATCTAAAAGAATGGTTACTCAATTGAGAAAACTTTGAGATTGATATTTGAATGTTGCTCTTATCTGGTCTTAGGGTTTAGTTACCATCCAATGTCATTAATATTAATGAGAATTGTGTTGAGTCCCTGGCACAGACAAAATTAATTTACTAGCATATTGATCTCTTCCTCTACAGTAAATACTGACATGTCCCCCATTTTGTATTCCCATTGACAATATACACCAATTTTCAAAAGGCTCAGTGTTTCCATCTTTCTGCGAGACTCGCAGTTGGTATGTTGCCTCCCAGGTGCCAGGGTCCGTGATGTCTCTGATCAAATGTTCACGATCCTTAAGTGGGAAGGGAACCAACCCCAAGTTGTGGTTCATGCAGGCAGCCATGACATAGATAGGAAAAGGGATGGGGATGTAAGACAGTAATTCAGGGAGTTAGGGTGGAACCTTAGGGCTAAGACTAACAGAGTTTTATCTCTGGTTTGTTACCCATGCCAAGGGATACTGTAGAGAAGAACAGAGACTAATGGCTAAAGGGATGGAGAAGGAGGAAAAGTTTCAGATACCTGGACAATTGGGGCTCATTCTGGGTTGGTGGGACCTCTACAAAAGGGATGGTCTACACCTGAACCAGACGGATACCAATATCTTGGGAGGAAAATTTGACAATGCTATTCAGAAGGGTTTAAACTGATTCAGAAGGTGGATGAGAACCTGAATTGTAGCTACAATGTACAGGAGGTTGAGAATAGGGAGGTCATGGATAAGGGTTCGAGGTTGCAGCAGTGTGTTGGCAAGTGGGAGGGTGGTTTGTAATATGTATACTTTAATGCGAGGAGCGTACGCAATAAGATGGATGAATTGCAGCCCTGGATTGGTACCTGGGACTTCGATGTTGTGGCCATTTCGGAGACATGGATTGAGCAGAGACAGGAATGGTTGTTGCAGGTTCCAAGGTTCAGATGTTTCAGTCATAAGAGAGTAGGTGGTAGAAGAGGGGTAGGCATGGCATTGTAAGTCAAGGACAGTATTACGGTGGCAGAAAGGATGTTTGATGAGGACTCATCTACTGAGGTAGTGTGGGCTGAGATTAGAAACAGGAAAGGAGAGGTCACCTTGCTGGGAGTTTTTTTATAGGCCTCCAAAAAGTTCCAGAGATGTAGAGGAAAGATTACAAAGATGATCCTGGATAGGAGTGAAAGTAATAGGGTAGTTGTTATGGGGGACTTTAACTTTACAAATATTGATTGGAAAAGCCATAGTTCAAACACATTAGAGGGGTCAGTTTTTGTCCAATGTGTGCAGGAAGGTTTCATGACATAGTATGTAGACAGGTCAACAAGAGGTAAGGCTACATTGGATTTGGTACTCGGTAATGAACCAGACCAGGTGTTAGACTTGGAGGTAGGTGAGCACTTTGGTGATAGTGAGCACAATTTCGTGACATTTACCTTCGTGATGGAAAGGGATAGGTATATACCAAAGGCAGAAGTTATAGCTGGGGAAAAGGTAATTATGAGGTGATGAGGTGAGATTTAGGATACATAGGTTGGATTAGGAGATGGGAATAATTGAAATGTGGAGCTTGTTTAAGGAGCAGCTACTTGATAAAATATGTACCTGTAAGTCAGGGAGGAAGTGGTCAAGCGAGGGAACCATGGGGTGTACTAACGAAGTTGAATCTCTGGTGAAGAGGAAGAAGGAGACTTCTCAGTTAGGGCACTGGAGAGTTAGGAGGTAGGAACTAAAGAGAGAGTTAAGAAGAGCTAGAAGAGAACATGAGAAGACTTTGGGAGGTAGGATCAAGGAGAACCCTAAAGCTTTCTATAGGTATGTCAGGAATAAAAGATTGATTAGGGCAAGATTAGGGCCAGTCAGAGACAGCAGTGGGAAGTTGTGCATGGAACTGAAGAGATAGGAAAGGCACTTAATGAATATTTTTCATCAATATTCATGCGGGAAAAGGTCAATGTCGTCAAGGAGAATACTGAGATATAGGCTTTTAGACTAGACGGGATTGAAGTACATAAGGAGGAGTTGTTAGCAATTCTTGAAAATATGAAAATAGGTAAGTCCCATGGGATGGATAGGATTTATTCAAGGATTTTCTGGGAAGCTAAAGAGGAGATTGCAGAGCCTTTGGCTTTGATCTTGATGTCATCATTGGCTCCTGGTATAGTGCCAGAAGACTGGAGGATCACACATATTGTCCCCTTGTTCAAGAAGAGGAGTAGAGACCATCCTGGAAATTATAGACCGGTGACCCTTACTTTTGTTGAGGGCAATGTTTTGGAAAGGATTATTTGAGATAGGGTTTATAATCATCTAGAGAGAAATAATTTGATTAGGGATAGTCAACACAGTTTTGTGAAAGGTAGGTCGTGCCTCACAAATCTTATTGAGTTCTTTGAGAAGATGAACAAAGAGCTGGATAAGGGTGAAGCAATTGACATGGTGCATATGGATCCTGGCAAAGCGTTTGATAAGGTTCCCCATGGTAGGCTACTGCAGAAAATACGGATGCATAGGATTGAGGGTCATTTAGCAGTTTGGATCAGGAATTTGCTAGCTGATAAAAGACAGGGGGTGGTGGTTGATGGGAAAATTATACAACCTGGAGTTCAGTTACTAGTCGTGTACCACAGGGATTTGCTCTGGGGCCTCTGCTGTTTGTCTTTTTAATAAGTGACCTAGATGAGGGTGTAGAAGGATGGGTTAGTAAATTTGCAGATGACACTAAAGTCAGAGAGGTTGTAGACAGTGCAGATGGATGTTACAGTTTGCAGAGGGACATAGATAAGCTGCAGAGTTGGGCTGAGAGGTGGCAAATGGAGTTTAATGCGGAAAAGTGTGAGGTGATTCACTTTGGAAAGAGTAACAGGATTAAGAATATTGAGCTAATAGAAGGACTTTTGGTAGTGTCGACAAGCAGAGAGATCTCGGTGTACATGTGCATAGCTCCCTGAAAGTTGGCACCCAGGTTGATAAGATTGTTAAGAAAGCATATTGTGTGTTAGCTTTTATTGGTAGAGGGATTGAATTTCAGAGCTGTGAGATCATGTTGCAACTGTACAAAACTCTGGTGCAGCCGCACTTGGAGTATTGCATACAGTTCTGGTCACCGCATTATAAGAAGGATAGAACATAGAACAATACAGCACAAACTAGTTATACAGCAATACAGCACGTCCTAGTTATAGGACGGATATCAGAGGTAGGTTCTTTACCCAAAGGGTGGTTTGGGAGTGGAATGCCCTGCCTGCAGCAGTTGTAGATGCGCCAAGTTTGGCAGCGTTTAAGAGGTTAGTTGATAAGTATATGGAAGAGAAGGGAATGGTTTAGTTTGGAGGGGCATTGCTTTTCATATTGGTCAGCACAACATCGAAGGCCGAAGGGCCTGTTCTGTGCTGTAGTGTTCTATGTTCTATGTTCAAACAGGCCGTTTGGCCCACGAGTTGCACCGATCACATCTACCAATCTACAGACCTATCTATAACCCCCTATCCAATTCTTTTCCATATACTCATCCAGAAGTCTGTTAAAAGACCCCAGTGAGTTTGCCTCAACAAACTCCGACGGCAGTCGGTTCCATCACTCACCACCCTCTGAGTGAAAAACCTACCCCTGACATCTCCTCTGTATTTGCTTCCCTGCACCTTAAACCTGTGTCCTCTCGTATTGACCATTTCAGCTCGGGGAAATAGTCTCTGAGAGTCCACCCTATCTATTCCTCTCAACATTTTATAAACCTCTATCAGGTCGCCTCTCAACTACGTCTCTCCAGTGAGAAGAGTCCCAGCTCCCTCAACCTATCTTCATAAGGCCTGCCTCCCAATCCAGGCAGCATCCTTGTAAATCTCCTCTGAACCCTCTCAATAGCTCTACATCCTTCCTATAATGAGGCGACCAGAACTGCGCACAATACTCCAACTGGGGTCTGACAAGAGTCTTATAGAGCTGCAACATTACCTCCTGACTCCTAAACTCTATTCCTCGATTAATGAAGGCCAGTACACCGTACACCTTCTTGACCACTTCCTCCACCTGCGAGGCCGATTTAAGAGTCCTATGGACCCGGAGCCTGAGATCCTTTTGCTCTACAACACAGCTAAGACTCCTACCCCTTATATTGTACTCCTTCATCCCATTATTCCTGCCAAAATGGACCACTGCACATTTATCTGCGTTGAAGTCCATCTGCCACTTCTCCGCCCAGTCTTGCATCCTGTCTATGTCCCGCTGCAACTTTTGGCATCCCTCCAGACCATCCACAACACCACTGACCTTTGTATCGTCGGCGAACTTGCTAACCCATCCCTCCATTTCCTCATCCAGGTCATTTATGAAAATGACAAACAGCAGGGGTCCCAGAACAGATCCCTGGGGCACTCCACTGGTTACCGACCTCCATGTAGAACAAGACCCATCCACAACCACTCTCTGCCTTCTGCCAGCAAGCCAGTTCTGGATCCACGAGGCCAAAGCCCCTTGGATCCCATGCCTTCTCACCTTCTCCAGAAGCCTTGCATGTGGGACCTGATCAAACGCCTTACTAAAGTCCATGTACACTACATCCACCGCCCTTCCTTCGTCAATGTGTTCAGTCACATTTTTGAAGAACTCAACTAGGCTCGTAAGGCATGACCTGCCTTGACAAAACCATGCTGACTATTTCTAATCAGTCCAAACTTCTCCAAATGTTCATATATCTTATCCCTCAGAAGCCTCTCCATCAGCTTACCAACCACTGAAGTCAAACTCACTGGTCGGTAATTTCCTGGACTATCCCTGTTCCCTTTTTTAAAGATAGGAACCACATCCGCAATCCTCCAATCCTCCGGAACCTCTCCCGTTTCCATGGACCACGCAAAGATCATCGCCAGGGGCTCTGCAACCACTTCCCTCACCTCCCACAATAACCTGGGGTACATCCCATCCAATCCCGGCGACTTGTCTATCTTGATAGAATTTAACAGGTCTAACACATTCTCTTTCCTAACATCCACATACTCAATCTTTTCCGTATGCCGCAAACCTGCAGTGCAATCTCCCAGTTCACTTTCCACCGTGAATACCGAGGCAAAGTACTCGTTAAGCACTTCTGCCATTTCTTCCGGATTCACACAGACTTTTCCCCCTTCACCTTTTATAGGTCCTATCCCTTCTCTTCTCATCCTTTTACTTTTCACATATTTGTAGAAGGCCTTGGGAATCTCCTTAATCTTACCTGCCAAGGCCTTCTCATGACCCCTTCTGGCTCTCCTAATTTCCTTTTTAAGTTCCCTTCTACACACCTTATACTCCTCTAGATCCCTAACATCCCCTAGCTCTCTGAACCTTTTATATACTTTTTTTTCTTCCTAACTAGGTTCACCACTACCTTCGTGCACCACGGTTCCCGCGTCCTACCAGAACCTCCTTGACTCCTCGGGACGTTGTCTTGCAGTGCCCTGGACAAACATTCCTTGAAAAACCGCCACTTCCCTTCTGTACTCTTCCCCAAGAACACCTCCTTCCAGTTTATGCGTTCAATTACCTGCCTAATGTTTTCATATTTCCCCTTACTCCAGACATACACCTTCCTAGCCTGCCTGATCCTATCTCTTTCCATCGCTATTGTGAAAGAGATAGAATTATGATCCCCATTCCCAAGATGCTCACCTACCGTGAGATCCGACACCTGCCCTGGCTCATTAGCAAGCACCAGGTCAAGTAAAGCCTCTCCTCTCGTAGGCTTTTCCACGTACTGTGTCAGGAAACCTTCCTGAACACACCTAACAAACTCCACACCATCCAAACCCCTTACCCTTGGGATATTCCAGTCGATGTTTGGGAAATTGAAATCTCCCATCACGACAACCCTCTTATTTCTACATCTGTCTAGGATCTGTTTCCCTTTCTGCACCTCAACTTCCCTGTCACTATTGGGCGGCCTATAGAATACACCCAGCAAAGTTATCGAGCCTTTGCTGTTCCTAACTTCCACCCACAGAGACTCCGTAGACAATCCCTCCCTGTCTTCCACCTTCTCTACAGCTATGACACTGTCCCTGATCAACAGTGCCACACCACCTCCTCTTTTGCCCCCAACCCTGTCCCTCCTGAAGCATCTGAATCCCGGCACCTGAAGTACCCAGTCCTGTCCCTGAGACAACCAAGTCTCTGTAATGGCCACCACATCACACTCACAAGCAGCAATCCACGCCCTAAGCTCATCTACCTTATTTACTACACTCCTGGCATTAAAATAGACACACCTCAGCCCCTCAGTCAGGATATTTCCCTTTTCCACCACCTGCCTAACCCTCCTCTCAGAGTGCCTACAGTCCTTCCCTACCTGGGAACTAACCTGGGAATTCACCATCCCATCGGTATTCCCACCCCCCAGCTTTTCTAGTTTAAAGACTCCCCAGTAGCCCTAGCTAGTCTACCTGCCAAGATATTAGTCCCACTAGGGTTCAAGTGCCACCCGTCCTTACTGTACAGGTCACCCCTGCCCCTAAAGAGGTCCCAATGATCTCTGAACCTGAATCCCTGCCCCCTGCTCCAGTCCCTCAGCCATGCATTCATCCTCCACCTCATTTGATTCCTGCTCTCATTTTCCCGAGACGCAGGCAGCAATCCTGAAATTACTGCCTTTGCTTTTCTCCTCCTCAGCTTCCTACCCAGTTCTCTATAATCCCTTTTGATGACTGCCTCCCTCTTCCTGCCAATGTCTGCAGTACCTATATGCACCACAACTTCAGGTTCCCCACCCTCCCCTTTCAGGATGTCTGGGAGGCGTCCAGAAACATTCCAGATCCCAGCTCCAGGAAGACAAACCACCATCCGCGACTCTCTCCTGCGTCCACAAAAACACCTGTCTGAACCCCTCACAGTGGAGTCCTCTATTAGTTTCGCCTTTCCTCTCTCTTCCTTAGATTTTTGGTGTACTGGCTCAGGTTTAGAGAGCGGGCCACTGCTCCCTCGGACGAGTTGTCCCCCCCAGTGGTATTCAGGCAGGAGTACTTATTATGAAGGGGGACACCCTCCGGTGTGCTCTCCATCACCTGAGTTTTCCCCTTCCTGATAGTCACCCACGTGCCTTCTCCTCATTGCCCTGGTGTGACCACCTGTTGATAACTCCTGTCGATTATCTCCTCATTCTCTGTAACGAGACGAAGATCCTCAAGCTGCATCTCCAGTTCCTTAACCCTATCCCTTAGGAACTGCAGCTCTACACACCTAGCACAGGTATGGATGTCTGGGAGACCAGTAGAACATAGAACATAGAACATTACAGCGCAGTACAGACCCTTCGGCCCTCGATGTTGCGCCGGCCAGTGGACCCTCTAACCTAAACTATTCCAATATCATTCATATGCCTATCCACCGAACATTTGAATGCCCCCAAAGTAGGCGAGTCCACAACTGCTGCAGGCAGGGCATTCCACGCTCTCACCACCCTCTGTGTAAAGAACCTGCCTCTGACATCCGTCCTATAACTACCACCTCTTAATTTAAAGTTATGTCCCCTCGTGTTGGTCATCACCATCCGAGGAAAAAGGCTCTCACTATCCACCCTATCCAATCCCTTGATCATCTTATACGCCTCAATTAGGTCACCGCGTAACCTTCTTGTCTCTAATGAAAATAACCTCAGGTCCCTCAGCCTTTCCTCATAAGGCCTTCCCACCATACCAGGCAACATCCTGGTAAACCTCCTCTGCACCCTTTACAATGCTTCCACATCTTTCTTATAATGCGGCGACCAGAACTGTACGCAATACTCCAAGTGCGGCCGCACCAGAGTTTTGTACAGTTGTAACATAACCTCACGGCTCCTAAATTCAATCCCTCTACCAATAAAAGCTAACACACCGTACGCCTTCTTAACAACTTTATCAACCTGGGTGCCAACTTTCAAAGAGCTATGTACTTGTACCCCAAGATCCCTCTGCTCGGCAACACTATTAAGGGTCCTTCCATTAGCCCTATATTTCATATGCCTGTTATTCCTACCAAAGTGAATCACCTCACACTTATCCATATTGAATTCCATTTGCCACCTCACGGCCCAGCTCTGCAACCTATCTATGTTCCTCTGCAAACTGTAACATCCATCCTCGCTATCTACAACTCCCCCCACTTTGGTATCGTCAGCAAATTTACTAATCCAACCCTCTACACCCTCATCTAGGTCATTTATAAAAATGACAAACAGCAGTGGCCCTAAAACAGATCCTTGAGGTACACCACTTGTAACTGCACTCCAGGTTGAATATTTCCCATCAACCACCACCCTCTGTCTACTATCAGCTAGCCAATTCCTGATCCAAACTGCTAAATCACCTTCAATCCCATGCATCTGCACTTTCTGCAGTAGCCTACCATGGGGAACCTTATCAAACGCTTTGCTAAAATCCATATACACTACATCAACTGCCTTACCCTTATCTACCTCTTTGGTCACCTCCTCAAAAAACTCAATAAGGTTTGTGAGGCACGACCTACCCTTCACAAAACCGTGCTGACTATCCCTAATCAAATTATTCCTCTCTAGATGCTTATAAATCCTATCCCTTATAATTCTTTCCAAGACCTTGCCCACAACAGAAGTCAGGCTCACCGGTCTATAATTTCCAGGATGGTCCCTACTCCCCTTTTTGAACAAAGGGACAACATTTGCCATCCTCCAGTCTTCCGGCACTATACCTGTAGCTAACGACGATATGAAGATCAAAGCCAAAGGCTCTGCAATCTCCTCTCTAGCCTCCCAGAGAATCCTAGGGTAAATCCCATCTGGCCCAGGGGACTTATCAATTTTCATACCCTCAAGATTCGCTAACACCTCCTCCTTATGAACCTCAATCCTACCCAGTCTACAACCTGGTATCGCAGTATTCTCCCCGACAACACTGTCTTTCTCCTGTGTGAATACTGACGAAAAATACACATTCAGTGTCTCTCCTATCTCCTCACGCTCCACGCACAACTTCCCAATGCTATCTCTGACTGGCCCTAATCTTGCCCTAACCAATCTTTTATTATTTATATACCTGTAAAAAGCTTTAGGATTCTCCTTAATCCTATCCGCCAAAGTCTTCTCGTGTCCTCTTCTAGCTCTTCTCAACTCCCTCTTTAGCTCCTTCCTGGCTGATTTATAGCTCTCTATTGCCCTAACTGAGCCTTCACATCTCATCATTATATAAGCCTCCTTCTTCCTCTTCACCAGAGATTCAACTTCCCTAGTACACCATGGTTCCCTCACTCGACCACTTCCTCCCTGCCTGGCAGGTACATATTCATTAAGGACATGCAGAAGCTGTTCCTTAAATATGCTCCACATTTCAGATGTCCCCAGCCCCTGCAATTTCCTGCTCCACCCTATGCATCCTAAATCTCTCCTAATAGCCTCATAATTACCTTTCCCCCAGCTATAACTACTGTTATTCGGTACGTGCCCATCCCTTTCCATTACTAAGGTAAACGTAACCGAATTGTGGTCACTATCACCAAAGTGCACACCCACCTCCAAGTCTAACACCTGGTCTGGTTCATTACCCAGTACCAAATCCAATATAGCCTCGCCTCTTGTTGGCCTATCTACATACTGAGTCATGAAACCTTCCTGCACACATTGAACAAAAACTGACCCCTCTAACGTACTTGAACTATAGCTTTTCCAATCGATATTAGAAAAGTTAAAGTCCCCCATTACAACTATCCTGTTACTTTCACACCTATCAAGGATCAACTTTGCAATCCCTTCCTCTCCTTCTCTGGAACTTTTTGGAGGCCTATAAAAAACTCCCAACAGTGTGACCTCTCCTTTCTTGTTTCTAATCTCAGCCCACACTACCTCAGCAGACAAGTTCACATCAAACGTCTTTTCTGCCACCGTAATGCTGTCCTTAACTAACAATGCCACTCCTCCCCCTCTTCTACCATCACCTCTGCTCTGACTGAAACATCTGAACCCCAGAACCTGCAACAACCATTCCTGCCCCTGCTCTATCCACGTCTCTGAAATGGCCACAACATCGAAGTCCCAAGCACCAATCCAGGCTGCAAGTTCATCCACCTTATTGCGTATGCTCCTCGCATTAAAGTATACACACTTCAAACCACCCTCCCGTTTGCCACTATACTGCTGCGACCTAGAAACCTTATCCGTGACCTCCCTATTCACATCCTCCTGTATACTGGCACAACAATTCAGGTTCCCATCCCCCCCCGAATCAGTTTAAACCCCCCTGAATAGCACTGGTAAATTTACCCCCCAAGATATTGGTACCTCTCTGGTTCAGGTGCAGACCATCCCTCTTGTAGTGGTCCCACCTTCCCCAGAATGAGCCCCAATTGTCCAAATACCTGAACCCTTCCCTCCTGCACCATCCCTTTAGCCACGAGTTCAAATGTTCTCTCTCCCTATTCTTTTTTATGCTATCCCGCGGCACAGGTAACAAACCAGAGATAACCACTCTGTTAGTTTTAGCCCTAAGTTTCCACCCTAACTCTCTGAATTTCTGCTTTATATCCCCATCCCTTTTCCTACCTACATCATGGGTACCTACATGCACCACAACTTGGGGCTGGTTCCCCTCCCCCTTAAGGATCCCGAACACTCGGTCAGAGATATCACTGACCCCAGCGCCCGGGAGGCAACATACCAACCGCGAGTCCCGCTCCTTCCCACAGACTCTCCTATCTATCCCCTTAACTAGGGAGTCCCCAATCACTAATCCAGATCTTTTCTTCCCCCTTCCCACCTGAGCATCAAGGACAGGCTCAACTCCCGAGACCTGTACTCCATGGCTTACCCCGGTTGTGTCTACATCCCCAACAGCATCCAAAGCAGAGTACTTATTGTGTAGAGGAACAGCCTCAGGGGAACTCTGCACTGACTGCTTCTTACCCCTTCTAACAGTCACCCATGTATCACATTTAGGAGTAACTATCTCCCTGTAGCTTTTATCAACAGCCATCTCTGGGCTTGGGAGCCTCCAAGAGCTCCCACATCTGGCACTGGGAACAACATGCTGGCCTCACACCCATTTTTGCCCTCCTTTAGAAACACAGAGGATGGGGAAGAATTGGAAAGGGTGCAGATGAGGTTTACCAGGATATTGCTTGGTATGGTGGGAAGGTCTTCTGAGGAAAGGCTGAGGGACTTGAGGCTATTTTCATTAGAGACAAGAAGGTTAAGAGGTGACCTAATTAAGGCATACAAGATGATCAGAGGGTTCGACAGGGTGGACAGTGAGAGGCTTCTTCCTCAGATGGAGATGGCTAACACGAGGGGACATAGCTTTAAATTGAGGGGTAATAATAATTATAGGACAGATGTCAGAGATAAGTTCTTTACGCAGAGGGTAGTAAGGGCGTGGAATGCCCTGCCTGCAGCAGTTGTGGACTTGCCAACTTTAAAGGGCATTCAAATGGTCATTGGATAGGCATATGGATAATATTGGAATAGTTTAGGTTAGAGAGTCATTAGATTGGTTCCACTGGTTGGTGCAACATTGAGGGCAGAAGGGCCTGTACTGCGTTGTAATGTTCTATGTTTTACTCAATCCAGTTACATCTTCCTTCAAATCATTTATATATTACAAAGAGCAAAGATCCCAGCACTGATCCCTGAGGAACACCATTTGTCACAGCCTTCCATTCAGGATTACATCCTTCCACTGCTATCCTCTGTCTTCTTTGATAAGCAGTTTTGTTTCCACCTTGCCAGCTCACCTCTGATCCCATACGACTTCATCTTCTGCACCAGTCTGCCACGAGGGACTTTGTCAAAGGCCTGACTGAAGTCATGTAGACAACATCCACTGCCCTACCCTCATCAATCATCTTTGTCACTGCCTTGAAAAACTCGATCAAATTCATGAGACACAACATCCTGTACACAAACCACGTTGTCTTTTGCTAATATGTCCACCTATTTCCAAGTGGGAATAAATCCTGTCTCAAAGATTAACACCGTCCCCGCCCCTGCCCCCACCACCCCATTCTTATTGTAAAGGGGCTTCAGAAACAGGGGGAGAAATCATTGACAGGTTGAGAGAGTGGTTAATAAGGAGAATTATAGAGACACTGAGTACCAAAAGGAGGTTATGAGAAACCTCAATAAACTTTGGTTCAGTCTCTGCTGGAGTATTATATCCACACCTTCAAATGTCCATCCAAATTTCTCCCAGGGAAAACACAATGTCCTTTCCATGACAGACAGTGGGATTTAAAAGTTTATTATGGTGCAAGTTGAACATTCTAACAGTTCAGTAATCAACTCGAACAGCAAACAGAGAAGAAATTCTTAGACAGGGCACAAGAGTAAAAGGAGCTGGGTGTAAATGTACATTGACCATTAAAGTTGCCAGGATAGTAAAACAGTTCATAAAGCATATAGTATTCTGGGCTTTATTAATAGAAGCACAGAGTAGAAGACCTCAACAGGAACATTGGCTCCCAGAACTGTACACACTCTATAGGAACAATGTGAACGCATTGAAGAGAGTGCAGAAGAAGTTGACAAGAATAGTCTCAGGGATGAGAAACTTCAGTTAAGAGGATAGATAGATTGGAAAGGTTTGGGACCATTCTCCTTGAAGAGAAGAAGGCAGAGAGGAGATTTGTTAGAAATAAAAGAATAAAACAAAAAACAAGAACAATACAGCACAGGAAACAGGCCCTTTGGCCCAACAAGCCCGTGACGCCATTTTAACATTCAGTGAATGCATCATCTACCTTCTTCTACCTATGGCTTTTCTCAACACCAGATTAGGGGAGGTCTAATTTAGGGACAATTTGTTCACACCAATCAGCCGAAAAGCACGTTTTTGGGGTGTGGGAGGAAACCGGAGTACCTGGAGAAAACCCACGCAAGCACAGGGAGAATATGCAAACTCCCACAGGCACCGATCCAAGTTGGAGATCCAACCCATGTATCTGCACAGCAAACAGTGATTGTCACTGAGCGATTGTGTTGCCCGTCAGTTGGTCCAGTCTAAACGTACATAAAGATGCTCAAGATCATGAGGGGACTGGACAGAGTAGATAGAGAGAAACTGTTCCCTCCTCATAAAAGAATCAGCAAAGAGAGGGCACAGAATTAAAGTCATTTATAAAAAAAAAATGAGATGTGAGAAAAAAATTTCTCCCCCAGCAATTGGCTCAAGTCAGGAGTGTGGTGGAGACAGCTTTACTCGAGACATTCAGGGTGACATTAGATGATTACTTGAATAGAAACAATGTGCAAGGATATGGGGAAAATGATGCCAAAGTCATGATGTTCATTGAAGAGTTTGATGCAGACACAATGGGCTGAATGGCCCCCTTCTGCATCATAACAATGCTGGATGGTGTGAAAAGGAGAGGGCAATAACTTATAGCGGCTGGGAAAAGATGCAAAAGTGATGTCAAGAATGTACTGCTTATCAGTGTGGTGGAGGCAGGTTCAATTGATGCTTTCAAAAGAAAATTGAGTAACAATATATCCACAGTAAAACATTGCAGGGTAAAGGCAGTGGGGAGGTGTTGCAGGGTCAATAATTCTTGAGGAGAGCCAGTATCAACCTCAAGGTGGTTGAATGGCCTCCTTCTATGAGTCAGTGCAGAGAGCTGAGCATGGAGGCTGGAGGCAGAAGTAATTCTCATGGGGAATGAGGAAATGGCAGAGTCACTGAACAAATCCCTACAGTCAGTGAAACAAGTTACATTCCAGAGATGGAAGATACCCTAGGAGCTAATCAGAATATGGCAATTAAGGTTATTAATATCAGCAGAGATTGAAATACTCAGTTTCTCTGTCACATACACCCACCAGACGACTGGAGCTGTAAATCAGACCTGGGGGGAAGAGGAGACCGAAACACTGAGACTCCTGGGAAGAGGATTCCACAAACAGAGAGAACCTCAGGGGTAATACAGTCCCATACAGAGAGAGCCTCGCGGAGAGTGGGTCCCCCACCCACCCCACCACAGAGAGAGCCTTGAGGAAAGGGGGCCCCATACAATGAATGCACAAGGAATGCATTGAACAGAGAGGCTGAGAAGTGACTTTATTGAGGTGTACAAGATTATGAGAGACATGGAAAGAGTGGATAAGTAGTGCCAGACATGAGTACCATCTACAAGATGCATTACAGAAACTTACCAAGATTCTTTAGGCAGCATCTTCCAAGCCCACTACCAATTAGAAAAGCAGCAGATAGTTGGGAACACAACAAGGAGATTTGCCCTAACGTCATCCCCAACTTGACTTGGAAATATATCACCATTTCTCCATTGCTGCTAGGAACTTCTTCCCTAACAGCACAATGGGTATACCTACACCCTCAGGGCTTGCAGCAGCTGAAGATGCAACTCATCAACACATTCTCAAGATGCAATTAGGGATGGGCCTAGCCATTGGCACACTCATTCCATGGACAAGAAAAAACATGGACATGTATTTACCAAACAATAATAAATGAAGTGATTACCAGAACACAAGATAAGGTACAGGAATCTGGTAAGTTTAATGTGGACAGGCCACTTGGTTCAGAAAGGCCGTATCCCAGTTTTCTGAGGGGAGTAAGAGTGGAAATTGCATCTGGGACATCGGTACTCGAGAGCACGTTTGTGAAGCAAGAATTAAACTGAGATTTTTCATCAGTCTTCACTATAGGGGGACCAGTAACACCCTGCAAATAGCTGCTGATCAGGCTCTGGGAAAGAAGAATTCCAAAGAACAAAGAACAAAACAGCACAGGAAACAGGCCCTTCAGATCAACAAGCCTGTGCCGCCACCCTGATGTTCCCACCTCTACCTGTGATCCCTGTCTATGTTTATAGATCTATGGATTAAAAAAAAAACATGCAAAGCAGAGAGGATTCCAGCACACTGAGGGATAGGAGGATAGGTAGGGTTCTCCAAACTGAGATCAGGGGAGAAGGGGTCACTATACAGGGGACTGCAGGAGGAGGGTGGGGGGGGGTGGTTCTCTACACATGGACTGGGGAGAGGGGGTTCTCTACACACAGAGACTGGGGTCTCTGTAAAGAATGGGGGAGATGGGGTTCTACATATACATATTGGGGGAGGTGGGTTCTCTACAGATTGGGGGAGAGGGCATCTCTGCACACAAATACTGGAGGGGAGGGGGGATCTCTACATACAGAGAGATTGCGGGAGAATGGGATCTCCACACAGAAACAGGAAATTATTTCTCTCAGAGAGCTGTCAGTCTCTGAGTTCTTTCCCCCATATTGTAGAGGGGACTAGCTCATTGAATATATTCAATGTTGAGTTAGATAGAGTTTTGTAGTAAATTAAGCCAGGCGTACGAGGGGGGAGATGGGCAAGCGGAACAGAAGCCACAGTAAGATCAGATATGATCTGACTGAATGTGAAGCAGATCGATGGGCTAATGGTCTACTCCTCTTTTTTGTTCGATTGATGCTATTACGAAAGTGAAATCAGTTTAACACGGGAAATAATGGGGAATGCTTATCAGGAAGAAGCTGAGTGTAACATCCCAGGGAGGGATGGAGGATTACAGAGAGTGGGGGCATGTTAGAGACAGAAAGAAAACAGAAAACGAGAGAGAGGATCCAAGTGTTCATAACAACATAGAACTCTGACTGCACAGAGCCCATCAATCTGCACCGACTGACAGTGTATATTACCAAGCGATCCTCTCCCTGCTTTATTCCCATAACTCCATACCATTCCCACGGCTAATCCATCTAACCTTATCAGTAATCAGTAACCATGTGTCACACTGCGTGATCTCAATAACCATGTGTCACACTGCGTGATCTCAATAACCGTGTCACACTGCGTGATCTCAGTAAATATGTATGAGAATGTGTTTCACCAATGTCATATTTCTTGCTAAGAAGTAAAGAGTGTGAATTAGAAATACAAAGTGTTTTAATTCAAACGCAATTTAATTTTCAGTGTCTAATTTCAAACTTTTACAGTGTTGGATATGATGGTATTTACAGCAGTTCGCAAAATGTACAGAACTAAAAACACACATGAACCAAACAGTAAAACAAAGAATGTATGGATTTCCAAGAGATGTGATTTGATTCAAATATCCTCCCCTCTGTATTGAAGTCCTCTAAATTGTCCTTCTCAGTGATATTCTTCCAGACTGTGATTAAAACACAGCAGTGTCCTGCTCTCCGCTATGAGACAGTTTCTGCAGCAGGCGGAAATAGTAGCCTTCTTGCTTTATTAGTTGCTCATGTTTTCCCTCTTCCACCACCCTCCCATTGTCAATCACAACAATCTTATCCGCCTTTTCCACAGTCTTCAGCCGATGGGCAATCACCAGAATGGTTTGCCCAGTGTCCCTGGATAAGGCCTGTTGGATCTGGGGAGAGAGCAGAACATTTCAGCAGAGTGGGCAGTGACACTGAAGCACAATTCCATTATCTACCCAAAATATTGGCAATTTTAACCTCACTCAACCTTTCGAAGGAAAATTGATGGGTGTGCATGGGTGCAATACTGTTTCTTGTCCATCCTTGCTCTCCAATTACTTTGAACTGGTAATTCTCCCTATCCTCAGGTGTTCCTGACCACCTTATATTAAACACTTTGTATCTATGTAACTCAATGTGTCGCATTGCATGTTTTCTCCGCATGCACTCCCCCATCGGGTTCTCTATTACACTGTGTTAAACCTCTGTTACATCAATAACAAATCCAAGCTTTCTACACTCTGCAACACTGTATTAAAGCCCTGTTCCAGCAGTAATATAAAGCACTCTATTAATCAAGATTGTCCCAAAGAAAATCCCCATCTACTCCCCCTCCCTCAGTGGCCATCCATCATTTGCTGGTGGATTGGACTGATAGATGGCACTTAAAGGTATGAACAGATAGAGGTATGCATTTTTGTAGCAAGAATATGGAGACATAATATAAAATCAGGGATAAAATTCTTAGATGTGCAGGAACAGAGGGAGCTGGGTGTATTTGTGCATAAATCATTGAAGGTGTCAGGATGGGTGAAGACAGCAGTTAATAAAGCATATAATATTCTGGGCTTTCAGAGAACAAGAGCAAGGAGGTTATGCTGAACTCATACAAGACCTAGTTAGACCTCAGCTGGAATATTGTGTATAGTTCTGGGTGCCACACTATAGGAAGGATATAAAATGCAAAAGAGGGAGTAGAAAAAGTGATTTATTGGAAAGAATGGTTTCAATGATGAGAAATTTCAGTCTTAGATTGAAGAGGTTGGGACTGTTCTCCTTGGGGAAAAGAAGGCTGAGAAGAGATTTGATAGAGATGTTCAAATTCATAAAGGGGCTGGACAGAGCAGATAGGGAAAAACTGTTCCTGCTCGAAAAATAATCAAGAACGAGAGGGCACAGATTTAAAGTGATTCACAAAAGAAGCAAATGTGATGTGAGAAAAACATTTTCCTCCAGCGAATGGTTGGGATCTGTAATGCACTGCCAGGAAGGGTGGTAAGACAGATTCAACTGATGCATTCAAATGGACAGTAGATGATTATTTCAATAGAAACAATATACAGGGGGCAGGGAAAAGGCAGATGTTGTGAAGTTGAGTTTCTAAAGATGTAAAGAAAATGTCGAGGGATAAAACATCGTATGTTCCTTTAAAAGCAGGTGTTTTGTTTCAGTGCTTAGAGGTTTAACATACAAAGTCCAAGCTAAAACATTTGTATTCAAACCCAAAGCAAGACAGTAGGGTTTCCTTGACGACAGGCTTCAGGCATTTGAATGTTACTCAATCAAATTAAAGCAGCACTCAGCTACCAAGAACCTATAAGATTTGAATTTGATGTTGACAACAACAACAGGCCAATTCTATTGTAGGAAAATTGATAGGTCAACACAGCTATAAAAAAAAGATGTAAAGGGGAAAAGTGATCTGTTTTGGCATTGCCACCTCTCAAATCGAGAGGGAGAAAATAGTTCTCAGATATAAGAGAACTCACCATCTAACTGATGAAAAATACCAAAATCAGAAAGAACTGACAGGCACAGAAATCAACAGAAGAACGCAAAAGTTTCTTAAAGCCACAAAACCTGGTGGTATTCTTTTTAGAGTGACTGAATTCTGTTATTATATTTTTGGTTAATGAATGAGTATTATATTTATTTGAACAGCATTGCAGCAGAATCTTATTTTATTCACTACTTTACTTGTTTAGCTAAAGTTCCCAGTTAGTTAAATTAAAGAAGTGTTTAGGTATTTCTGTTAGTTAACCACGAATAGAAAACATAGAAACATTGAACAATACAGCACACTACAGGCGCTTCGGTCCTCAATGTTATGCCAAACTTTGCCTAAACCCAAGATCAAGCTATCCCACTCCCTATCATTCTGATGTGCTCCATGTGCCTATTCAGTAACCGCTTAAAAGTTCCTAAAGTAAACTAAACATTACTAAGTACACTTCATACCTTTTCACACACTTTTAATAGATTATGAGATGAGGATTCTTTGGGGAACTCAGCATTACGCTACAAAAGACAACCTTTTTACCACGTCGTAACACAGCGAATGGCACTAAAGCCATGATGCTCATTTGGATTGCCAGTGCAGACTCAATGGGCTAAGTGGCCTCCTTCTGTGCGGTGATAATTTTATGATTTCTAAGTTTTGCCTTCACTGAGCACTGGCCTTTACGCTCCCATTAACACATTTTGATATCTTTAGGCTACTGCTAACACCTTCACACTGCAATTAACACTTCCTCTGTTTTCTGCCCTACACATCTTTGTTGCAATCTTTTCCAATTCAAACTAATCACTGACCTTAGTCTGCTCCACTGCCTTGTCTACAGTATTAAAGTCATTACAATTCTGCCTCTATTTAGCTCTCAAAGTCATATGGAAGTGAAACGTTAACCTTTTCTTCTCTCTGCACAGGCGCTGCCAGACCTGCTAAGTTTATTCAGCACTTCCTGTTTTGTGTCTATTAATAGAAGCATAGAAAATTTCAGTGCAGTACAGGCTCTTCGGCCCTCGATGTTGCGCCGACCAGTGGAACCAATTTAATGAACCTCTAACCTAAACTATTCCAATGTTATCCATACGCCTATCCACTGACCATTTGAATGCCCTTAAAGTTGGTGAGTCCACAACTGTTGCAGACAGGGCATTCCATGCCCTTACTACCCCTTGAATAAAGAACCTACCTCTGACATTCATCCTATAACGACCACCCTTTAATTTAAAGCTATGTCCCCTCGTGTTCGCCATCACCTTCCGAGGAAAAAGGCTCTCACTGTCCAGCCTATCTAACCCTCTGATCATCTTGTATGCCTCAATTAGGTCACCTCTTAACCTTCTTCTCTCTAATGAAAATAACCTCAAGTCCCTCAGCCTTTCTTCATAAGACCTTCCCACCATACCAGGCAACATCCTGGTAAACCTCATCTGAGCCCTTTCCAATGCTTTCACATCTTTCTTATAATGCGGTGACCAGAACTGTATGCAATACTCCAAGTGTGACCACACCAGAGTTTTGTACAGTTGCAACCTGACCTCTCGGCTCCAAAATTCAATCCCTCTACCAATAAAAGCTAACACACCGTATGCCTTCTTAACAACCTTATCAAACTAGGTGCCGACTTTCAGGAAGTTATGCATACGTACACCGAAATCTCTCTGCTTGTTGACACTACTAAGATTAGCCCTACATACTGTACTCCTGTTACTCTTGCCAAAGCGAATGACCTCACACTTTTCTGTATTAAACTCCATTTGCCACCTCTCAGCCCAGCTCTGTAGCTTATCTACGTCCCTCTGCAAACTGTAACATCCATTCTCACTGCCTACAACTCCTCCGACTTTGGTGTCATCAGCAAATTTACTAACCCATCCTTCTACACTCTCATTGTTCAAGAAGGGGAATAGAGACTTTCTGGGGAATTATAGGCCGGTGAGTCTTACTTCTGTTGTGGGCAAAGTATTGGAGAGAATTATTAGGGATAGGATTTATAGTTATTTAGAGAGAAATGAATTGATTGGGGATAGTCATCATGGTTTTGTGAAGGGTAGGTCGTGCCTTACTAACCTTATTGAGTTTTTTGAAAAAGTGACCAAAGAGATAGATGGGGGTAAGGCAGTTGATATGGTATATATGGACTTTAGTAAGGCGTTCGATAAGGTGGCCCATGGAAGGCTTCTGCAGAAAATGCAGATGTATGGGATAGAGGGTGATTTAGCTAATTGGATTAGGAATTGGCGAGCAGATAGAAGACAGAGGGTGGTGGTTGATGGGAGATATTCATCGTGGAGTTCGGTGACAAGTGGTGTACCTCAGGGGTCTGTTTTGGGGCCCCTGCTGTTTGTAATTTTTATAAATGATCTGGATGAGGGTATTGAAGGATGGATTAGTAAATTTGCAGATGACACTAAAGTCGGTGGAGTGGTAGATAGTGAAGAGGGGTGTTATAGTTTGCAGAGAGACTTGGACAAGTTGCAGAGCTGGGCCGAGAGGTGGCAAATGGAGTTTAATGTGGAAAAGTGTGAGGTAATTCACTTTGGCAGGAATAACAAATGTGTAGAGTATAGGGCTAATGGTAGGACTCTTAATAGTGTTGATGAACAGAGGGATCTTGGTGTATATGTGCATAGATCCCTGAAAGTTGGCAATCAAGTCGATAAGGTTGTTAAGAAGGCATATGGAGTCTTAGCTTTTATTGGTAGGGGGATTGAATTTCGGAGCCGCAACGTCATGTTGCAACTGTACAAAACTCTAGTGCGGCCGCACTTGGAGTATTGTGTGCAGTTCTGGTCCCCACATTATAAGAAAGATGTGGAGGCATTGGAGAGGGTACAGAGGAGGTTTACCAGGATGTTGCCTGGTATGGAGGGCAGGTCTTATGAAGAGAGGCTGAGGGATTTGAGGTTGTTTTCGTTAGAAAGGAGGCGGCTAAGAGGAGACCTTATTGAAACATATAAGATGATTAGAGGTTTAGATAGGGTGGACAGTGATAGCCTTTTTCCTAGGATGGAGAAAGCTAGCACGAGGGGACATAGCTTTAAATTAAAGGGTGGTAGTTATAGGACGGATGTCAGAGGTAGGTTCTTTACCCAGAGGGTGGTAAGGGTATGGAATGCCCTGCCTGCTGCAGTTGTAGATGCGCCAAGTTTGGTGGCGTTTAAGAGGTTAGTAGATAAGTTTATGGACGAAAAGGGAATGGTTTAGGTTAGAGGGTCATTGCTTTTTCCTAATTGGTCGGCGCAACATCGAAGGCCGAAGGGCCTGTTCTGCGCTGTAATGTTCTATGTTCATCCAGGTTATTTATAAAAATGACAAACAGCAGTGGCCCCAAAACAGATCCCTGAGGTACACCACTAGTGACTGAGCTCCAGGTTGAATATTTCCCATCAACTACCACCCTGTGTCTTCTATCAGCTTGCCAATTCCTGATCCAATTTGCTAAATCACCCTCAATCCCATGCATCCACATTTTCTGCAGTAGCCTACCACGGGGAACCTTATCAAATGCTTTGCTAAAATCCATATACACCAGGTCAACTGCCTTACCCTTATCCACTTCTTTGGTCATCTTCTCAAAAAACTCAATGAGGTTTGTGAGGCACGACCTACCCTTCACAAAACCGAGTTGACTATCCCTAATCAATATATTTCTCTCTAGATGATTATAAATCCTATCCCTTATAATTCTTTCCAAAACTTTGCCTACAATAGAAGTAAGGCTCACGGATCTATAATTCCCAGGAGCCAGCTTACCGTGTGCTCACTCTCCACGTCCAGTGAACTGGTGGCCTCGTCCAGCACGAGTATCTGTGGCTGTCGGATGAGTGCCCGGGCGATGGCTATTCTCTGCTTCTCCCCGGCAGAGAGCTGTCCACCTGCCTCACCTACATCTAAACAGAACAATTGTGCTTACTGACTGGGCATCTTGGTCACACTCAGCTGTGGAGTCACTCAGTCACTGGCAGTGCCAGGGTTACAAAGAATAAAGAACAAAACAGCACGGGAAACAGGCCCAACGAGCCTGTGCCACCACCCTGATGTTCCCACCTCTACCCGTGATCTCTGTCTATGTTTATAGATCTATGGATTAAAAACCAAATTTGAGACAATTAGGGAGAATTTGTTCTGCCAATTAGCCTAAGAGCACATCTTTGGGATGTGGGAGGAAATCTGAGCACCTGGAGAAAACCCACGCAAGCACGGGGAGAATGCGCAAACTCCCACAGACACAGGCCCAAATCCATGTATCTGCACAGCACAGTGATAGTCACTGTGTTGTCGTGTTGCCCATCAAATGGTCCAAGTTAAGTGTACACTAACGACGTGAAGCACTAGGATACTCTCGAAAAATCCAAGAGCAGCCCTCTCACGACCCATCGCGTGTACGCCCCTTGTTAGACAACAAGGCAGACCGAAGTACCTGTAGGATAAAAACAAATACATCAATATCATCGAGTATTTACACACTTCCCAGGGACTTCCAAGGCTCATGATCCCTATTTTAAATCAGTTTTCTATACCTCTCCATTCCCATTCTGTTCATGTGCCCATCTAAGTATCTAGCAGTCACTCCTGGTGCTGAGGTCATTCCAGTACTGCAATCACCAGCAGTCACTCCCAGTTTCAGGGTAAACCCCAATTATAAAAGGCCAGTTCCAATACCACTAGTGACTTGCTGGGAACATAGGAACTGACTCTAAAAGCTTCTATAGCTACGTGGAAAGAAATATATTAGTAAATACAAATGTAGGCCCCTTTAAGCCAGAAACCAAGAAAATTATAACGGGGAACAAAGAAATTGCAGAAGTATTGGACACATACTTCGATTCCGTCTTCACAAAAGAGGGCACAGAAACCTTCCAGAAATGTTAGAGAGCCACGAGTCTAGTGAGGAGGTGGAATTGAAGGAAATTAGTATTAATAAGAAAATGGTACTGAGGAAATTAATGTAGTTAAAAGCTAATAAATCACGAGGGCTTGATAATCTACACCCCAGAGGATTAAAGGAAGTGACCCTGGAAATACTGGATATATTAATAGTCATCTTTCAAAATTCTATAGTCTCTGAAGACTAGAGGGTGGCAAATGTAACCCCACCATTCAAAAAAGGAGGTAGAGAGACAATAGGGAGAATTACAGGCCAGTTAGCCTGACATCAGTAATGGGGAAGATGCTAGAGTCTGTTATAAAAGACATGACAACAGAATATTCAGAAAGCATTAATGGGATTGGATAAAGCCAGCGTAGGTTTACGAAAGGAGACTCAAGCTTAACAAATCTATTGGAGTTTGTTGAGAATGTAACTAGTAGATTAGATAAAGAATTTGGTGTATCTGGAATTTCAGAAGGCTTTTGATAAGGTTCCTCATAAGAGGTTAGTGGGAAAAATTAAAGCACCTGGGATATGGGTAATGTATTGGCATGGGTCAAGAATTGCTCAACAGACAGGAGACAGGTAGCGGGAATAAATGGATCTTTTTCTGAATGGCAGGATGTAACGAGCGGGATAGCACAGGGATCAGAGCTTGGACTGAACTTGTTCACAATACATATAAATGACCTGGATGGGCGAACCAAATATAACAATTCCAAATTTGTTGACGACAGAAAACTGGATGGAATTTTGAGTTGTGAGGAGGATGCAAGGAGGCCTAAAGGTGTAGACAAAGAACAAAGAACAAGTTGAATGAGTGGGCAAACACATGGCAGATGTAGTATAACATGAATAAATATGAAATTATATACTCCGGTATGAAGAACAGGAAGCACTATTTAACAGTGATATATTGGGAAATATAGATCTACAAAGGAATCTGGGTGTACTTGTACACTAATCAAATCAGAATGGAGAGACATGTGCAGCTAGCAATTCGGAAAGCAAATGGTATGTTGGCCTTCATTGCAAGAAGATGTTAGTTCAGAAGTAGGGATGTCTTAATGCAGTCATATAGGGCCTTGGTGAGATAACACTTGGTGTATTGAATACAGTTTTGGTCTCTCTACCTAAGAAAGAATACACTTGTCACAGAGGGAGTACAGCAGAGGTTCACCAGACTGATATTGGAGTTGATGGGACTATGAGGGGAGATTGATTCAACTGGGCCTATATTTACTGGAATTTAGAAGAATGAAAGGTATCTCATTAAAATATAGGGCAGCATAATGGTAGAGTGTTTAACATTGCTGCCTCAGAGTACCACAGACCTGAGTTTAATTCTGACCTGTGTGACTGTGTGGTGCTTGCAAGCTCACCCAGCATCTACGCGGGTTTCACTGGGTGCACTGGTTTCCTCACACACTCCAAAGATGTGTAGATTAGATGGATTAGCCATGAGGTTATGGGGATATGGCAGGGAAAGGACTTGAGAAGAGACACTGCAGACATGACGGGTCAAATGGTCTCCTTCTGCGTTGAGTTGATTATATGAGAAAAATATAAAATTCTAATGGGACTGGACAGCATTGATGCATGGAGGACTTTTTCTTGGATTAGGGAGTCTAGAACTAGGAGACACAATCTCTGGAAATGGACCATTTAGGACTGAGATAAGGAAAAATTTCTTCATTCAAAGGATAGTGAATCTTTGGAATTCTCTGCCATAGAAAGTTGTGGAGATAAGTCATGAAATGTATTCAAGAATGAGATTTAAATTTTAACGGCATCAAGCAGTATAGGACAGAGGCATTGAGATTAGGATCAGCCATGATAATAATAAATGGTGAAGCAGGCTCAAAGGGCTGAATGGCCTACTTATGCTCCCAGATTCTATGTCTCATGCAATGGTGTACAATGATACCTGTGTCATATCCCTGCTCCAGTCTCTTGATGAACACGTGCGCATTGGCTCTTTGAGCTGCTGCAGTGACGGAGCTCATTGGGCATTCCGGGAGGCCGTAGCAGATGTTCTTCCGGATAGAGAGTGCGAACAGCACAGGCTCCTGGCCTACTAGACCTAGCTGGGAAAGGAAGAACAAAAACATACCAGCTTAGTTCAAAATCATCAGCAGATACACAGAAACAGTATGGTTACAGAACAATGTAAATGTGAGTATATTAGGGGAGAATAGCAAGTGCTGTGGTAACTGTTCTCCACTGGGCTAAGAATGTGAGACAGAGAAAGGGGAATGAATAGACAGAAAAGAACAATATATTTCAGAATGTCCTGAAGTAAATTAAGGCCAATGAAGCGCTTTGTGAAGTATAGTAAATGTTGTAATGTAAGGAAATAACAGTTGGTTTTGACACAGGGTTATTGTGGATAATTAGAGACGGTAATAAATGGTTGCCTCGTCAATAACATCCACCCTCCTGTGAATCCGTGTAATAATATAAAAGTGGTGCACAGAGTGCCACTGACTAGATAACCAATTGTTTGTGATGTTGCTTTGAGGGGTAAACATTGGTCAGGACACCAGGGAAAATGCACTGGCTCTTCATCAAAATAATCTATCAGAGTGAGCAGAGATTTCACATCACATCTGGGAGACTGGAGAAGAGGCAAGGGAGACTCAGAGATGATCCTAGAGTTTTGTCATGAGGGGAAACTTGGAAAACAAGGCTTTCTTCTGACACAAGATTGAGGGAAATGAATCTTCGCACTTGAGTGGCGGGGGGGGGCACGGTGGTGGAATAAAGCAAAAAGGTGTTAGTGGAATGAAAATCTGAAACCCTCTTTCCTCATTAAGGCTGTTGAGGATGGAGGTCGGTTGATGATTTAAGGACAGAAATTGATGGATTTTTATTTATCAAGGGTGTTGAGGAGGATGGAACCAAGGCAGGCAGATAATATTAACAAAGATCAGATATAATGCAGTGTGATAGTTGATATGTATGTTGGGGCTGAACAATCTCTTCTTGTTTCTGTAATAGAGAGATGTAAAATAAGGATGATGTGAAGGCATTGCAGAAAAGGTTCATGAGAATGGTTCCAGAAATGGGGAACTTCAGTTAGGTGGACAGATTGGAGAGGTTGGGCTGTTCTCCTTGGAGAAGGGAAGATTGAGAGGAGACTTTGATAAAGATTTTCAAAATGATGAGAGATCTGGACAGTGTAGACAGGGAGAAATTGTTCCAATTGGAAGAAAGATTGAGAATCGGAAGAGACAGATTGAACATAATTTGGAAAAGAAGCAATGGAAACACAAAGAAAAACTTCTTCACATAACGAGTAGTTAGGACACTAGACTGGACTGTAATATTGTTCAGTCTGCATACATAAGATACATAACTTATAGAGTACTAATAGAGATTTTGAAAAATGAAGCCATCTTTACATATTGTTGGTTCATTTATTTTTAAAGGGAAGGTTGTCTGTCTCTGATTCTGGGGGCACCAAACCTTTATGGACATTGCATCCGGTGCCTGTCCCAAGCTGGATCCCAATTTGCGTCACACTCTGTCCCTGTGTACATTACACTCTGTTACTCACCGTGTTGTGATAATATTTGTGTTCGTATTCCTCGATCGGTTTTCCGTCGAGCAGAATCTCTCCGGACTGGGGTTGATAAAACCTCTCCAGCAGAGCTACGCAGGTGGTCTTCCCCCCACCAGAGGGGCCCACCAGGGCTGTGATCTCACCAGACTTCAGCTCAAAGGACACATTCTGAAAAGAAATAGAATATTCATAAGTAGCACTTCAGCTTGGAGGAATTCAGGAAACAGGAAAGGTGGCAGACAATTAAACAACTCATTGGAGGAGGAGACTCCACAAACACCCCCATCCTCAATGATGGAGGAGTCCATCCATCAGTGCAAAAGATGAGGGTTAAATATTCGTAGCAACCTTCAGCCAGTAGTGCAAGTGGATGATCCATCTTGGCCCCCTCCAGAGATCGCCAGCATTATAGATATCAGTTTTCAGCCAATTCAATTCACTCCATGTAATATCAAGAAATGGTTGAAGGCACTGGATACTGCAAAGGCTATGGGCCTGAAGACCCTTCTTCCAGAACTTGTTGAGCCCCAGCCAAGATTTAACAGTTCAGCTACAACACTGGCATGTACTCTCCAAATGGAAAATTGCCTACGTATAATCCTGTACTCAAGAAATAAAACAAATCCAACCCAACCTTTTACCAGCCAATCAGTCTACGCTCAATCATTTGTAAAGCGTTCATGAAGAATGCTATCAAATAGCACTTGCTTAGCAATAAACTTCTTACTGAGACTCAATTTGGGTTCCACTGGGGTCATTCAGCTCCTGGCCTCAATTCAGCTTAGAAGTCATAGAAATATAATAGAAACCCTACAGTACAGAATGAGGCCATATGGCCCATCGAGTCTGCACTGACCACAATCCCACCCAAGCTCTACCCCCCCCATCCCCACATATTTACCTATTAATTCCTCTAACCTACACATCTCGGGACACTAAGGGGCAATTTTAGCATAGTCAATCAATGTAACCCGCACATCTTTGGACTGTGGGAGGACACCGGAGCACCAGAGGAAACCCACAAAGCCATGAGGAGAATGTGCAAACTCCACACAGACAGTGACCCAAGCCGGGAATAAAACCTAGATCCCTGGAGCTGTGAAACAGCAGTGCAAACCACTGTGCTACCGTGCCGCTTTGTTCACACATGGACAAAAGAGTTGAACTTAGAGGTGTGTGATAAGAGTGACTGCCCTTCACATCAAGACCACGTTCGACTGAATGTGGCATCAAAAAGTCCTAGCAAAACTGGAGTCAATGGGAATTGGGGGGAACTCTCCACTGCCTGGAATCAGACCTAGCAGAAAGGAAGGTGGTGTGGTTAAAGGTAAATAATCTCAACTCCAGGACTGCAGGAGTCCCTCAAGGTAGTGTCCTAGGCCTTGCTATTTACATAGAACATAGAACAAAGAACAATACAGAGCAGTACAGGCCCTTCGGCCCTCGATGTTGCGCCGACCAATGTAACCAATTTTATGACCCTATATCCTAAACTATTCCAATGTTATCCATATGCCTATCCAATGTCCATTTGAACGCCCTTAAACTTGACGAGTCCACAACTGCTGCAGGCAGGGCATTCCACACCCTTACTATCCTCTGAGTAAAGAACCCACCTCTAGCATCCGTCCTATAACTACCACCCCTTAATTTAAAGCTATGTCCCCTCGTGTTATCCATCTCCATCCGAGGAAAAAGGCTCTCACTATCCACCTTATCTAACCCTCTGATCATCTTATATGTCTCAATTAAGTCACCTCTTAGTCTTCTCTCTAATGAAAATAACTTCAGGTCCCTTAGCTTTTCCTCATAAGACCTACCCATCATACCAGGCAACATCCTGGTAAACCTCCTCTGCACCCTTTCCAATGCCTCACATCTTTCTTATAATATGGCGACCAAAACTGTACACAATACTCCAAGTGCGGCCGCACCAGAGTTTTGTACAGTTGCAACATAACAACTCAGCCCCGAAATTCAATCCCTCTACCAATAAATGCTAACACACTATATACGTTCTTCACAATCTTATCAACTCGAGTACCAACTTTCAGAGATCTATGCACCTGTACACCGAGATCTCTCTGCTCATGGTCTACTAAGAATCCTACCATTAGCCTTATATTCTGCACACATATTATTCCTACCAAAGTGAATCACCTCACACTTTTCCACATTAAACTCCATTTGCCACTTCTCAGCCCAGCTCTGCAACTTATCTATGTCCCTCTGCAAACTGTAACATCCATCCTCACTGTCTACAACTCCTCCGACTTTGGTGTCGTCAGAAAATTTACTAACCCATCTCTCTACACCCTCATCCAGGTCATTTATAAAAATAACAAGCAACAGTGGCCCCAAAACAGATCCCTGAGGTACACCACTAGTAACTAAACTCCAGGTTGAATGTATCCCATCAACCACTTCTATTAGCTAGCCAATTCCTAATCCAAGTTGCTAAATCTCCCTCAATCGCATGCATCTGCATTTTCTGCAGTAGTCTTCCATGGGGAACCTTATCAAACGCCTTACTAAAATCCATGTACACCACATCAACTGCCTTATCCTTATCCACCTCTTTAGTCACCTTTTCAAAAAACTCAATAAGGTTTGTGAGGCACAACCTTCCCTTCATAAATCCATGCTGACTATCCCTAATCAATTCATTTCTTTCTAAATGACTATAAATCCTATCCCTTATAATCCTTTCCAAAACTTTCCCCACTACAGATGTAAGGCTCACTGGTCTATAATTTGCAGGATGGTCCCTACTCCCCTTTTTGAACAAAGGCACAACATTTGCCATCCTCCAGTCTTCCGGCACTACACCTGTAGCCAACGACGACATGAAGATCAAAGCCAAAGGCTCTGCAATCTGCTCTCTAGCCTCCTAGAGTAACCTGGGATAAATCCCATCTGGCGCAGGGGATTTATCTATTTTCATACTCACAAGAATAGCTAACATGTCCTCCTTATGTACCTCTATCCTATCTAGTCTACAGCCTTGTATCCCAGTATTCTCCCCAACTCCATTGATATTCTCCCGCGTGAAGACCGACGAAAAATATTCATTCCGTGCCTCACCAATCTCTACAGGCTCCATGCACAACTTCCCACTACAGTCTTTGACTGGCCCTGATCTTGACCTAACCAATCTTTTCTTAACATATCTGTAAAAAGCTTTAGGGTTCTCCTTTATTCTATCCACCAAAGTCTTCTCATGTCCTCTTCTAGCTCTTCTTATCTCCCTCTTTAGCTCCCTCCTGGCTAATTTATAACTCTCTCCAATGCCCTAACAGAGCCTTCATTTTCATCTTTAAATAAGCCTCTTTTTCCCTCTTTGCTAGTGAACTAACTTCCTTAGTACACCACGGTTCCCTGGCTCTACCACTTCCTCCCTGCCTGACAGATACATATTTATCAAGGACTCGCAGTAGCTGTTCCTTGAATAAATTCCACATTTCAGATGTTCCCAGACCCTGCAATTTCCTCCTCCACCCGATGTATCCTAAATCTCCCCTAATAGCCTCATAATTACCTTTCCCCCAGCTGTAACTACTTCCCTTCGGTGTATGTCTATCCCTTTCCATCACTATGGTAAACATAACCGAATTGTGGTCACTATCACCAAAGTGCTCACCTACCTCCAAGTCTAACACCTGGTCTGGTTCATTACCCAGAACCAAATCCAATGTAGCCTCTCCTCTTGTTGGCTTATCTACATACTGACTCATAAAACCCTCCTGCACACATTGTACAAAAACTGACCCCTCTAACATGCTTGAGCAGTAACTTTTCCAATCAATATTTGCAAAGTTAAAGTTCCCCATAACAACTACCCTGTTACTTTCACTTCTGTCCAGAATCATCCTTGCAATCTTTTCCTCCACATTCCTGGAACTTTTTGGAGGCCTATAAAAAACGCCCAACAGGGTGACCTCTCCTCTCCTGTTTCTAATCTCAGCCCAAACTACCTCAATAGACAGGTCCTCATTAAATGTCCTTTATGCCACCGTAATACAGTCTTTGACTAACAATGCCACACCTCCCCCTCTTCTACCACCTTCTCTGCTCCGACTGAAACATCTGAACCCCAGAACCTGCAACATCCATTCTTGTCCCTGCTCTATCCATGTCTCTGAAATGGCCACAACATCGAAGTCCCAGGTACCTATCCAGGCTGCAAGTTCGCCCACCTTATTGCGTATGCTCCTCGCATTGAAGTACACACACTTCAAACCACCCTCCCACCTACCAGTACCCTGCTGAGACCCAGAAACTTTATCCATGACCTCGATATTCCCATTCTCCTGTACATTTGAGCTATTCAGGGCCCCATCCCCCCTCTGATTTTTACCTGCTTCATCAATGACTTCTCTCTGATCACAGGAGGATGCTTCATCATAGGAATGCAGCAGGCAGTGACAACACGATGGGCCAAAAGGCCTGTTCTGTGCTGTATGATTCTATGTGTTTGCCACTAATTTAACTTGGAGTCTCTCAACAGATACAGAATGACAAGGTAAAGGTGAAATTATCTACTTTGGAAGGAAAAACAGAATGACAAGAGTATTATTAAAATGGTGATAGAATGGGAAATGTTGATCTACAAATAGATCTCAGTGTCCTAATATAATCACTGAGATTGTAGCAAGGGCATGGAATGCCCTGCCTGCAGCAGTTGTGGACTCGCCAACTTTAATGGCGTTCAAATGGTCAGTGGATAGGCATAGTGATAATATTGGAATAGTTTAGGTTAGAGGGTCATTAAATTGGTTCCACTGGTCGGCGCAACATCAAAGGCCGAAAGGCCTGTACTGCACTGTAATGTTCTATGTTCTATGAAAGCAAGAATGCAGATGCAACAAGCAATTAGAAAAGTAAATGGTATGTGGGCCTTCATTTCAAGAGGACTTGAGTACAGGAGCAAGGATGTCTTACTGCAGCTGTACAGGGCCTTGGTAGACCACACCTGGAATATTTTTGCAGTTTTGGTCTCATCTAAGAAAGGATATACTTTCCATGGAGGGAGTGCAGCAAAGGGTCATCAGACTGATTACTAGAGGATTGTCGTATGAGGAAAGATTGAATCGTTTGGGCCTGTAATCACTGACATTTAGAAGAATAAAATTTAGAAGAAAGGATGTAGAAGCTATTGAGAGAGTGCAGAGGAGATTTACAAGGAAGCTGCCTGGATTGTGAGGCAGGCCTTATGAAGATAGAACATAGAACATTACAGCGCAGAACAGGCCCTTCGGCCCTCGATGTTGCGCCGACCAATTAAGAAAAAGCAATGACCCTCTAACCTAAACCATTCCCTTTTCATCCATAAACTTATAAACAAAACAAACAAACCACAAACACCCCCCCACCACCAAAAAAAAAACAACCCCCCAACAAACCCCCCCCCAAACTTATCAACTAACCTCTTAAACGCCACCAAACTTGGCGCATCTAAAACAGCTGCAGGCAGGGCATTCCACTCCCTAATCACTCTTTGAGTAAAGAACCTACCTCTGATATCCATCCTATAACTCATACCCCTTAATTTAAAGCTATGTCCCCTCGTGCTAGCTTTCTCCATCCTAGGAAAAAGGCTATCACTGTCCACCCTATCTAAACCTCTAATCATCTTATATGTTTCAATAAGGTCTCCTCTTAGCCGCCTCCTCTCTAACGAAAACAACCTCAAATCCCTCAGCCTCTCTTCATAAGACTTGCCCTCCATACCAGGCAACATCCTGGTAAACCTCCTCTGTACCCTCTCCAATGCCTCCACATCTTTCTTATAATGTGGGGACCAGAACTGTACACAATACTCCAAGTGCGGCCGCACTAGAGTTTTGTACAGTTGCAACATGACGTTGCGGCTCCGAAATTCAATCCCCCTACCAATAAAAGCTAAGACTCCGTATGCCTTCTTAACAACCTTATCGACTTGATTGCCAACTTTCAGGGATCTATGCACATATACACCAAGATCCTCTGTTCATCAACACTATTAAGAGTTCTACCATTAGCCCTATACTCTACACATTTGTTATTCCTGCCAAAGTGAATTACCTCACACTTTTCCGCATTAAACTCCATTTGCCACCTCTCGGCCCAGCTCTGCAACTTGTCCAAGTCTCTTAGGGACCTGGGGGTGCAGGTGAACAAGACTCTGAAGGTGGCAGAGCAAGTGGAGAAAGTTGTGATGAAATCATATAGTATGTTAGCCTTTATAGGAAGGGGTATAGAGTACAAGAGCTGGCCTTTAATGTTGCAGTTGTATAAAACATTGGTTAGACCTCATTTGGAATACTGTGTCCAGTTCTGGACGCCGGAAGGACGTGGAGACTCTGGAGAGAGTGCAGAGGAGGTTTACCAGGATGCTGCCTGGTATGGAAGGTTTGAGTTATGAGGAGAGATTAGGCAAATTGGGACTGTCTTCCTTAGAAAGACGTAGACTTAGAGGAGATCTGATAGAGGTGTACAAGATTTTGAAGGGGATTGATAGAGTAAACGGGGTAAACTTTTTCCTAGGATGGACTCAAATAGCACGAGGGATCATGGGCTTAGGGTGATGGGGGTAAGGTATAATTTGGATGCTCGAGGGAGTTTTTTCACACAGAGGGTGGTGGGGGTATGTAATGCGCTGCCAAGTAAAGTGGTGGAGGCAGATACTCTGGAGTTATTTAAGAAATACTTAGATGGGCACATGAACAGAATGGGATTGGAGGGGTATAGAAAACTGATTTAAAATAGGGATCATGAGCCTTGGGAGTCCCTGGGAAGTGTGTAAATAGATGATGATATTGATGTACTTGTTTTTATCCTACAGGTGCTTTGGTCCACCTTGTTGTCTAACGAGGGGCATCCACGCGATGGGTCGTGAGAGGGCTGCTCTTGGATCTTTTTCGAGAGTATCCTACTGCTTCACGTCGTTAGTGTACGCTTGATCTGGACCATCTGATGGGCAACACGACAGCTCAGTGAGTATCACTGTGCTGTGCAGATACATGGATTTGGGCCTGTGTCTGTGGGAGTTTGCGCATTCTCCCCGTGCTTGCATGGGTTTTCTCCGGGAGCTCCGGTTTCCTCCCACATCCCAAAGATGTGCTCTTAGGCTAATTGGCAAAACAAATTCTTCCTAAATTGTCTCAAATTTGGTTTTTAATCCATAGATCTATAAACATGGACAGGGATCGCGGGTAGAGATGGGAACATTGGAGTGGCGGTGCGGGCTCGTTGGGCCGAAGGGCCTGTTTCCCGTGCTGTTTTGTTCTTTGTTCTTTGTATAACACCCCTCTTCACTATCTACCACTCCTCCGACTTTGGTGTCATCCGCAAATTTACTAATCCAACCTTCTATACCCTCATCCAGATCATTTATAAAAATTACAAACAGCAGGGGCCCCAAAACAGATCCCTGAGGTACACCACTTGTTGAGGGAACTGTTGTAGGGTTGAGGGAGCTGGGACTCTTCTCACTGGAGAGACGTAGGTTGAGAGGCAACCTGATAGAAGTTTATAAAATGTTGAGAGGAATAGATAGGGTGGATTCTCAGAGGCTATTTCCCTGAGTGAAATGGTCACTACAAGAGGACATTGATTTAAGGTGCAGGGAAGCAAATACAGAGGGGATGTTAGGGGTAAGTTTTTCACTCAGAGGGTGGTGAATGAATGGAATCGGCTGCTGTCGGAGGTGGTAGAGGCAAACTCGCTGGGATCTTTTAAAAGGCTTCTGGATGAGTATATGGGAACTAATGGGATAAGGGGTTATAGGTAGGTCTGTGGATTGGTAGGTATAGATGTGATCGGCGCAACTCGTGGGCCGAAGGGCCTGTTTGTGCTGTAGTGTTCTATGTCTTATGTTCTAAAAGGGGATCTCATTAAAATATATATGTAATTCTGGCAGGGCTGGATAGACTACCTGGGGGGTTTGGAACAAGGAGTCACAGTCTTAGGATATGGGGAAGGCCATTTAGGACCGAGATGAGGTGACACCTCTTCATTCAGTAGGTGGTGAACTTGTGAAAATCTTTATCGCAGAAAGCTGTGGAAGCTAAATCACTGAATATACTTAAGAAGGAAATAAATTTCTAGACTCTGAAGATATCAAAGGAAGAGTATGAGAGTACGGTATTGAGACAGAGGATTATCCATGATCATAATGAGTGGTGGAGCAGGTTCAGAAGGCTATATAGCTTATTCTTACTTCTAGTTTCAAGGTCTCTATTCTATAAGGTTAGCAGTGGGGATGTTCACTGATGACAATACATTATTCATGACTTGTACTGAAGCAGTCCATGTCCATGTCCAAGTATAGCAAGATCTGGACATGTCACAAAAGTGCCAGGAAATGACCATCTCCAAAAAAGAGGATCTAACTATTACCCTTTAATATTCAATGGTATTACCATTGCTGAATCCTCCATTATCAACATCCTAGGGGCTATCATTTACCAAAAACTGAATTGGATTATTACTGTGCCTACCAGAGCAGGTCAAAGATAAGGAATCCTCGGTCCACCATCTACAAGGCACAAGTCACGAATGTGATGGAATACCCTCCAATTGCCTGGATGGGGGCAGCTCCAACAACACTCAAGAAGCTCGACACCATTTAGGACAAATCAGCCCACTTGATTGGCACCCCTTCCACAAATTCTTGCTCCCACCACCACTGACAAACAGTGGCAGCCATGTGTACCATCTACAAGATGCACTGTAGGAACTCACCAAGCCTCCTTCGGCAACACCTTCCAATCCCACAATCACTTCCATCTAGAAGGACAAGAACAGCAGATACTTGGGAACACCATCACCATCATGTTCTCCTCCAAGTCACTTATCATCCTGACTTGGAAATATATCGCCATTCCTTCACTGTCACTGGGTCAAAATCCTGGAATTCCCCCTCTAACTGAGTGTACCTACACCTCATGGACTCCAACGGTTAAAGAAGGCAGTTTACCCAGCATGTTCTCAAGGGCAACTGGCGATGGGCAATAAATGCAGGTTTAGCCAGTGACACCCAGATTGATCAAATTCCAAAATGACTGTCAATATTTGAACCGCAATCTTGCTGGGATCCACTGCAATATTACCATTAATAACTGTTTTAGAGATATTTGGGTTTAACTCAATTCTAATCTTACCTTTAAGACCTGGACATCGGATCTCGTTGGGTAGCAGAAGGATACATTCTGGAATTTCACATCTCCTTTCAGTTTCCTAACTTTCAACTTCCCATCAGTAGGAACACAGGATTTCCGGTCTAGGTATTCAAAGACTTTTTCTGCTGCTCCAACTGAATGAATCATCTCAGAGTATATGTGAACCAAGGTCTGTTCAAATTGAGAGAAATCAGCATGAATTTGAATGCATACATTCACTTTCCCACAGGGAAATTTGAAAAAAGCCACATGCACAGACACACACACACCAACACATGGAAACAGATAACCCACACGCTAAACACATACAACACAAATACACAAACATTCCAGAAACATGTGACGGAAGAAGAAACATTTGTATCACAAATGCCACCTCAAACAAGAGAGAATCTAAGCATTGCCTCTCGACATTCAATGACATTACTATCATGGTCCTGGGGGTTAGCATTAACTAGAAACAGAACTGGATTATCTATATGAATACTGTGGCTACCAAAGGGGTTAGGAATCCAGTGGTGAGTAATTCACCTCTGACTCCCCAAAGCCTGCCCACTATCTAGAAGGCACAAGTCAGAAGCGTGATGGACTACTCCCCTGGACCGATATTTGTCTGGACGAGTACAGCTCCAACAGCAAAAAAAATGTGCACGTCCTGGATGAGAAAGCACAGGGACAACAATGCAAGGTTTAGTGATTACATGGGAATCTATAGTGTTGGGAATGTGGAGGCATGGACAAGCAATGTAGCAGAACAGGAACATGTCAAAACACACAGGAATTAGTTAGCAATCTAGAGATATCAGATGGAGATGAGGGTGATGGGATTGGAATGTACAGAAATGGATAGGAATGAGCTGAGGTGCCACCAGAGAAAACTTCCAGTTTTTATTCATTTCCAACACATATTAAAGACTTCAGCTTAAACTTTGAAGTAATTTGGGATTCCCCAGTCACTGATCAATTGCTTGGACTGAGAAGAGAATGGATAACTGGGACTATTCGTAGAATTACATGAAAGACTAACACACAACACAAACAGTTCAATCAAGAGACCAGCATCATAATAGGAGAGAAAGGGGGATTGGAGTTACACTGACCTGCACATACATTCCAAAATTCATCTGGTACATTATGAAAGCGACCAAGTTCCCACTGCTCATCTGTCTGGTATGTATCAGGTACTGTCCACAGTACAACATAATCAACTGCATGGCAAGCTGCACATGCTGGAGAAAAAGAGAGAGAAGGTGATTGGAACAGTGTACAAGATACTGAACGTCACCCTCGTTAGGGATCAGATCAGAAACTGCAAGGTATTTTAGGACATTAGCCTAGAACATAGAACACAGAACAATACAGAACAACAGGCCCTTCAGCCCACGAGCTGCGCCAATCACATCTAGCATTCCACAGACCTATCTATAACCCGCTATCCTGTTCTTTTCCATATACTCATCCAGAAGCCTTTTAAAAGACCCCAGTGAGTTTGCCTCAACAACTTCCGACGGCAGTCAGTTCCATTCACTCACCACCCTCTGAGTGAAAAACCTACCCCTGACATCTCTTTTGTATTTGCTTCCCTGCACCTTAAATCTGTGTCCTCTCGTAGTGACCATTTCCGCTCGGGGAAATAGTCTCTGAGAGTCCACCCTATCTATTCCTCTCAACATTTTATAAACCTCTATCAGGTTGCCTCTCAACCTACGTCTCTCCAGTGAGAAAAGTCCCAGCTCCCTCAACCTATCTTCATAAGGCCTGCCTCCCAATCCAGGCAGCATCCTTGTAAATCTCCTCTGCACTCTCTCAATAGCCGCGACATCTTTCCTATAGTGAGGTGACCAGAACTGCGCACAATACTCCAAGTGGGGTCCTAACTTTTCGCTTCAGGTATGATTCAAGTGACCCAGTAAGAAACCTTTATCAAAACAAACTTTATTTAAGAACACAATTAGAATATAACAAAAAGAATTATAGAACATAGAACACAGGACATTACAGCGCAGAACAGGCCCTTCGGCCTTCGATGTTGCGCCGACCAATTATGAAAAAAGCAATGACCCTCCAAACTAAACCATTCCCTTCTCTTCCATAAACTTATCAACTAACCTCTTAAACGCCACCAAACTTGGCGCATCTACAACTGCCGCAGGAAGGGCATTCCACTCCCGAACCACCCTCTGGGTAAAGAACCTACCTCTGATATCCGTCCTATAACTATCACCCCTTAATTTAAAGCTGTGTCCCCCTCGTGCTAGCTTTCTCCATCCTAGGAAAAAGGCTATCACTGTCCACCCTATCTAAACCTCTAATCATCTTATATTTTTCAATAAGGTCTCCTCTTAGCCGCCTTCTTTCTAACGAAAACAACCTCAAATCCCTCAGCCTCTCTTCATAAGACCTCCCTCCATACCAGGCAACATCCTGGTAAACCTCCTCTGTACCCTCTCCAATGCCTCCACATCTTTCTTATAATGTGGGGACCGAACTGCACACAATACTCCAAGTGCGGCCGCACTAGAGTTTTGTACAGTTGCAACATGACGTTGCGGCTCCGAAATTCAATCCCCCTACCAATAAAAGCTAAGACTCCATATGCCTTCTTACAACCTTATCGACTTGATTGCCAACTTTCAGGGATCTATGCACATATACACCAAGATCCCTCTGTTCTTCAACACTATGAAGAGTCCTACCATTAGCCCTATACTCTACACATTTGTTATTCCTGCCAAAGTGAATTACCTCACACTTTTCCACATTAAACTCCATTTGCCACCTCTCGGCCCAGCTCTGCAACTTTTCCAAGTCCCTCTGCAAACTATAACACCCCTCTTCACTATCTACCACTCCACCGACTTTAGTGTCATCTGCAAATTTACTAATCCATCCCTCAATACCTTCATCCAGATCATTTATAAAAATTACAAACAGCAGGGGCCCCAAAACAGATCCCTGAGGTACACCACTTGTAACCGAACTCCACGATGCATATCTCCCATCAAACACCACCCTCTGTCTTCTATCTGCTAGCCAATTCCTAATCCAATTAGCTAAATCACCCTCAATCCCATACATCTGCATTTTCTGCAGAAGCTTCCATGGGCCACCTTATCGAACGCCTTATTAAAGTCCATATATACCACATCAACTGCCTTACCCCCATCCACCTCTTTGGTCACTTTTTCAAAAAACTCAATAAGTTAGTAAGGCACGACCTACCCTTCACAAAACCATGCTGACTATCCCCAATCAATTCATTTCTCTCTAAATAACTATAAATCCTAGCCCTAATAATTCTCTCCAATACTTTGCCCACAACAGAAGTAAGACTCACTGGCCTATAATTCCCTGGAAGGTCTCTCTTCCCCTTCTTGAACAATGGGACCACCTTCGCTATCCTCCAGTCCTCCGGAACCACACCCGTAACCAACGACGACCTGAAGATCAGAGCCAGAGGCTCTGCAATCTCCTCTCTTGCCTCCCAGAGAATCCTAGGGTAAATCCCTTCCGGCCCAGGGGACTTATCTAACTTCAAACCCTCAAGAATATCTAGCACATCCTCCTTATCTACTTCAATACTTTCCAGTTTGCAACCCTGTATCCCAGTGTTCTCCACAACTACATTTACATTTCCCTGCGTGAATACTGAAGAGAAATATTTGTTCAGTGCCTCTCCAATCTCTTCAGGCTCCACGCACAACTTCCCACTGCTGTCTATTACTGGCCCTAATCTTGCCCTAACCAATCTTCTATTCTTAACATATCTAAAGAAAGCTTTAGGATTCTCCTTGATCCTATCAGCCAAAGTCTTCTCGTGTCCCCTTTTAGCTCTCCTCAACTCACTCTTTAGCTCCCTCCTGGCTCATCTATAGCTATCCATTGCACTAACTGAGCCTTCAAGCCTCATCCTGACATAAGCCTCCTTTTTCCTTTTAACCAGCGAATTAACTTTTTTCGTACACCATGGTTCCCTTACTCGACCATTTGCTCCTTGCCTGACAGGGACAGTATAACTGCTATCAATTTAAACAATTAAACATGACAAAGAGGGATTGAATTTCGGAGCCGCAACGTCATGTTGCAACTGTACAAAACTCTAGTGCGGCCGCACTTGGAGTGTTGTGTGCAGTTCTGGTCCCCACATAAGAAAGATGTGGAGGCATTGGAGAGGGTACAGAGGAGGTTTACCAGGATTTTGCCTGGTATGGAGGGCAGGTCCTATGAAGAGAGGTTGAAGGATTTGAGGTTGTTTTCGTTAGAAAGGAGGCGGCTAAGAGGGGATCTTATTGAAGCATATAAGATGATTAGAGTTTAGATAGGGTGGACAGTGATAGCCTTTTTCCTAGGATGGAGAAAGCTAGCACGAGGGGACACAGCTTTAAATTAAGGGGTATGAGTTATAGGACGGATATCAGAGGTAGGTTCTTTACTCAAAGAGTGATTAGGGAGTGGAATGCCCTGCCTGCAGCTGTTGTAGATGCGCCAAGTTTGTGGCGTTTAAGAGGTTAATTGATAAGTATATGGAAGAGAAGGGAATGGTTTAGTTTGGAGGGGCATTGCTTTTTATATTGGTCAGCGCAACATCGAAGGCCGAAGGGCCTGTTCTGTGCTGTAATGTTCTATGTTCTATGTAAAGTATAATTTTTGATAGCTATCATCTCTATTGTTCCAATTTAACAGTATACACATGGCATAAATCCCTTCTACCACTACCAGTTAGCACAAAAAGCAGATACGCTCACATAGATGCTAGATTTCTAGCCTTTTAACACCTCTGGATAGAGATTCAGACAGATACCTATCTTCTGACTCTTATACAGCAGATTCTCGGCGTATATCCTCAAGCAGTGGAACTTGCAAGAAATAAACCTAGCCTCTGGCACGTTCCAGTTACCAGGCTTGAGAGTAAAAAGAGCTACTTCTCTCTGCTGCATCCAGACTGCAACTGACTTGAATATTCTGTTAAATCCCAGCTCCATCCAGTCACATGATTTGATCCATCAATCATCCTAATCAAGCCCTACTCTGCAAAATGCCAGAGAAACACTAAAAGACAACAGAATAGTATTAGTCCAGGTTAAAAGAAATATTCCGGCAATTATACTGGTAAAATAATGTCTGAGGATGCTGATTATAGACCCAACAGAATCAGTTAAAAGAGGCTGTAAAAAGAAATCCTTCACAAGATACATGATACAAATACATTTCTTAAAGGCAAAGCATTATCACACTCCTGGACTCAAGACAGCAAGAGATACTGAATAGCACCCTGGAGGCAGAGTGAGAGATACTGAACAGCACTCTGGATGAAAAGAGCAAGAGGTACCAAATAGCACCATGCGATAGACAGCAGGGGCTGGACAGAAAGCACACAAGTGGGTCATGCAAGGATGGCACAGATCAGGAGAGGGCGAAACCCAGGGACACGCAGAGGGATGCACCTATGAGAAGCAAATGCAGCAGTATTTATGTGCGCATTACACACAGCATGCTGTCTTACTGCCTGTGAAATTAACACTGTTGTCACACAATGAGTTGAGGTTGTGAAAAGATTGGTCATGGGTACAGGATAACTATGAGCTAAATGAAGCTGTCACAATACTGAGATATACATAGTGAGCGGGATTGCCCTGTCACTTACCCTGTGACACACTAGATACACCGCTCTAACAACATCCCGTTTGGTCTTGAGTTGGTGAGTTGCTTGGAGCTTCTCCTCGAACAGTTCTGACTCTTCATGCTCAGTGGCAAAACTCCTGACCGTTCTGATCCCTGAAACAATCTCTCCAGCCAATTGGTTTGACTTGGCAATGGAATTCTGCACTTCCTGAACAAGTTTCTGTCCCAGAATAAAACACAACAGTCATTCAAAGTATAATTCTTGGAGGAATTGGGTATGTCAACAGTGAAGGAATTTAACTAAGTTTGAAGTTATACATTTTAGGTGGGAAGAATAAGGAGGCCACATGCTACTTGTAAAATAAGCATTCCTCAGAACTTCCTAGTGTCATGCCGTTCATTGATTATTTTCTTTTTAAAGTATTCCTTTCATTTTTCAGGGTTAAATTTCATCTGTCACTTAACTGTCTATGTGATCATTTCGTCTATATCTTCTTGGAGCCCAAGATACTCAGCCTTATTGTTAATCACTCGCCTAGTCTTTCTGTCATCCACAAACTTACTATCCTCACATAGTTATATAAAATGGGAATGGAGATCATAATTCTATCTCTTTCACGATAGCGATGGAAAGAGATAGGATCAGGCAGGCTAGGAAGGTGTATGTCTGGAGTAAGGGGAAGTATGAAAACATTAGGCAGCTAATTGGACGCATAAACTGGAAGGTGTTGTTCTTGGGGAAGAGTACAGAAGGGAAGTGGCAGTTTTTCAAGGAATGTTTGTCTAGGGCACTGCAAGACAACGTCCCGAGGAGTCAAGGAGGTTCAGGTAGGACGCGGGAACCGTGGTGCACCAAGGTAGTGGTGAACCTAGTTAGGAAGGAAAAAATGGTATATAAAAGGTTCAGAGAGCTAAGGGATGTTAGGGATCTAGAGGAGTATAAGGTGTGTAGAAGGGAACTTAAAAAGGAAATTAGGAGAGCCAGGAGGGGTCATGAAGAAGGCCTTGGCAGGAAACATTAAGGAGAATCCCAAGGCCTTCTACAAATATGTGAAAAGTAAAAGCTTGAGAAGAGAAGGGATATGGCCGATAAAAGGTGAAGGGGGAAAAGTCTGTGTGAATCTGGAAGAAATGGCAGAGGTGCTTAACGAGTACTTTGCCTCGGTATTCACGGTGGAAAGTGAACTGGGAGATTGCACTGCAGGTTTGCGGCATACGGAAAAGATTGAGTATGTGGATGTTAGGAAAGAGGATGCGTTAGACCTGTTAAATTCTATCAAGATAGACAAGTCGCCGGGACCAGATGGGATGTACCCCAGGTTATTGTGGGAGGTGAGGGAAATGGTTGCAGAGCCCCTGGCGATGATCTTTGCGTCGTCCATGGAAACGGGAGAGGTTCCGGAGGATTGCAGATGTGGTTCCTATCTTTAAGAAAGGGAACAGGGATAGTCCAGGAAATTATCGACCGGTGAGTTTGACTTCAGTGGTTGGTAAGCTGATGGAGAGGCTTCTGAGGGATAAGATATATGAACATTTGGAGAAGTTTGGATTGATTAGAAATAGTCAGCATGGTTTTGTCAAGGGCAGGTCATGCCTTACGAGCCTAGTTGAGTTCTTTGAAAATGTGACTGAACACGTTGACGAAGGAAGGGCTGTGGACGTAGTGTACATGGACTTTAGTAAGGCATTTGATAAGGTCCCCCATGCAAGGCTTCTGGAGAAGGTGAGAGGGCATGGGACCCAAGGGGCTTTGGCCTCATGGATCCAGAACTGGCTTGCCGGCAGAAGGCACAGAGTGGTTGTGGATGGGTCTTGTTCTGCATGGAGGTCGGTAACCAGTGGAGTGCCCCAGGGATCTGTTCTGGGACCCCTGCTGTTTGTCATTTTCATAAATGACCTGGATGAGGAAGTGGAGGGATGGGTTAGCAAGTTCGCCGACGATACAAAGATCGGTGGTGTTGTGGATGGTCTGGAGGGATGCCAAAAGTTGCAGCGGGACATAGACAGGATGCAAGACTGGGCGGAGAAGTGGCAGATGGACTTCAACGCAGATAAATGTGTAGTGGTCCATTTTGGCAGGAATAATGGGATGAAGGAGTACAATATAAGGGGTAGGAGTCTTAGCTGTGTTGTAGAGCAGAAGGATCTCGGGGTCCGGGTCCATAGGACTCTTAAATCGGCCTCGCAGGTGGAGGAAGTGGTCAAGAAGGCGTACGGTGTACTGGCCTTCATTAATCGAGGAATAGAGTTTAGGAGTCAGGAGGTAATGATGCAGCTCTATAAGACTCTTGTCAGACCCCAGTTGGAGTATTGTGCGCAGTTCTAGTCGCCTCATTATAGGAAGGATGTAGAGGCTATTGAGAGGGTTCAGAGGAGATTTACAAGGATGCTGCCTGGATTGGGAGGCAGGCCTTATGAAGATAGGTTGAGGGAGCTGGGATTCTTCTCACTGGAGAGACGTGGTTGAGAGGCGACCTGATAGAGGTTTATAAAATGTTGAGGGGAATAGATAGGGTGGACTCTCAGAGACTATTTCCCCGAGCGGAAATGGTCAATACGAGAGGACACAGATTTAAGGTGCAGGGAAGCAAATACAAAGGAGATGTCAGGGGTAGGTTTTTCACTCAGAGGGTGGTGAGTGAATGGAACCGACTGCCATCGGAGGTTGTTGAGGCAAACTCACTGGGGTCTTTTAAGAGACTTCTGGATGAGTATATGGAAAAGAATAGGATAGGGGGTTATAGATAGGTCTGTGGAATGGTAGATGTGATCGGCGCAACTTGTGGGCCGAAGGGCCTGTTTGTGCTGTATTGTTCTATGTTCTAAATGCTGCAAAACAGGGACCCAACATAGATCCTTGTAGTATGCCACTGGACACTGGACCCCAATCAGAAAGCAACCTGTCATCAACCTCTGTCTGTTGCAACTGAGTCAATTTTTAATCCACACATTCTCTTCTTTCCTCAAGTCCCTTCAGTTGGTATGAGCGTCTCTCACTGCTCTTAAACGTGCAGCTGCTCCACAGGGCTCTCAGCCACAAGTTTCCAGGAGCTGCACTGGAAATGTGCCTGCCCCCCCATATAGAACAGGAGGAGCATTTAATTAAGGTTATTGATGATCTGATCTTGGCACCAAGCACACTTTTCTCACACTTTTCAGACCACAATAGTTCAAAAATCTCTATGACTCAGTCTTGAATATATTCAATGTCCCAGCCTCCACTATGAATGAGAATTCCAAATAGCTTTGGCCTCTGGAAGAAGAAATTCATTCTCTATCCCGTCTTAAGTTGGAGACCCTTTATTTTTTAACTATGCTGTCAACTTCTAGATCCCCCCGACAGGTTGGAATGTTATGTTGGTGTTGGGACCACAAGTGCATCACAATCTATATTTGAGTTCAGGAAGCAGAATGTCCAAATGTGCATACACAAACGTATATGGTAACTGCAAGGAATGATCAATGCCTCAAGGACATGCACATACACTGAAAATAGATAGAAAAAGATTGTTATGATAGCCATGGAGGCCAGAGCCTCATCATTAGACCTCCCCATGGGCTTTGTGGGAATACAAGCTGCCTTAATGGGAAGCAGAGATTCACCTAATGGGAAGCAGCCAACAGGGATTTTTAAGCTTCCAACTTTACCCAGAAAGGTTTTATGTCCCAAAGTGGAGACTACTTGACAGTAACTGCAGGCATAGTCCTTTCCTTTGGTGCTCATTAAAGGATATTGGTGACAGGAAGCTGACGTTTGCCTGAATTACTACATTGGTGATAAGGAGCAAAAAATTCATTTTTTTTCCCACTAAGGTTTCCCTCCAGACAACCTTCACAAGTCATGCATCTTCTCTGATAAGATAAAGCCATTATGCCTCTCTTCGGGAAACCTGGGCCCTAGAATACCAGTGTGTAAGATTGTGCCCAGTGTGCTGAGCACATGCTTCTTCCGTGCTAACAACATTGAAAAAGACAAAAGCAAAAGTTAATATTGCTAACAGCATGTGGGGCTCTGACTTTCAGTGTATGCCCTGACTCAAAAATCTTTAACAAACTTGTAGACCTGGTAAAAAAAACCCCACTATATCCAAAGGTGTGGTAATTCTCCAGAGGTATCACTTCAACATGGTTGGGAGAACTCTTGGGGAATCTGTCACTGAGTTCCCGGCTAGATTACAGAAACTAGCTGAACACTGCAAATTTAGACCATCTCAATGAAATGTTATGGGACAGATTAGTAAGTGGCATATATGACCTAACCATTGAAAAGTAATTGTTGGCAGAACCCAATTTGGACATTTAAAAAAACCAATGAGATAGCTTTGTCACCTAAAAATGCAAAGGGGCTCAGGAATTACAGGGACATCAGGCAACAATATCCTTCAAATAGGGGTTGGTATCTCTTGCAACCAATCCTTAAGATTGTTTGTGTCAATCAGGTTATTGAATGGATCCCTTCAATATAGGAACGCTAATGTCACCACCGGACAGTCCAAGAACAGTAATGCCAACTCCAAGAGCATTATAGAATATACTCTAAAAAGGCGTTGTTGCCAGTGGGCAGATTATTGCAAGATTGTCAAAGGACACAGCCATGACAAAGTTTCATGAACAAGAATGTGCTGCTGATTTCCCCTGTACTTTGTGCAGTACAAGCTGCCTTATTGAGTGAGCACAGTCTTGGTTTGAGGTTGTACATCCTGAGGTGGAGACAGCCTGACTGTAAGCTGCAGGCGTGGTCTTTTTCTTTGGTGCACAAAAGGATGTCGGTGACAGAAAACTGATGTTTGGCTGAATTACTTTAAAGATGAAAGAGTTATAGTTACAGGGCCGCAAAGTGTCTGGAAATTGACAATGCATGTCCATTAATATGTAGCGGATCTGGCCCCTCGAGCTTGCTCCGCCATTCAATAGGATCATAGCTGATCTTTTTGTGGACTCAGCTCCACTTACCCACTCGCTCACTATAATCCTTAATTCCTTTACTGCTCAAAAATGTATCTATCCTTGCCTTAAAAATATTCAACTGCTTCACTGGGCAAGGAATTCAACGGATTCACAACTCTTTGTGTAAAGAAGTTCCTCCTCAACTCAGTTCTAAATCTGCTTCCCTTATTTTGAGGCTATGCCCCCTAGTTCAAGTTTCACCCACTAGTGGAAACAACTTCCCTGCTTCTATCTTATCTATTCTCTTCCTAATCTTATATGTTTCTATAAGATCTCCCCTCATTCTCTGGAATTCCAATGAGTATTGCCCCAGCTATTCAGTATCTCCTCATAAGATGTACCCTAGACCAGTCTCTCCTCCTAGACTTATCAAAACTGTTAACATCATTGTTTACCATTACATATTCAATCTCTCAATTTTGTACATGACCTCCAGAAAGATATGTTTCAGGGATGTAACAGTCACACAATAAGAACTCTTTTCCTGCAGAGGTGGATCTTACTGAGAGTTCACGTCTCTTGTTGCAACGATATTCAAGTGTACTGTAATTCTGCATCCAGTCAGGTCTCATTGTGTTTTGTTTCTCTAGGCCGTCCTCAAAATAGAAAGTAGTAGCCCTCCCTAAATTATATGCCCCAGTAAATTTTCCCCACAACAGTTGAAGTATGAAGTTCGTACTTTTGAGAGGGTAAATGAGGAGAGAAAATATAGAGTGGAATTTTACAGTACTATTACAGTGCAAAGAGAGCCGTAAAATACTCAAAGGTCTGTTGACTTCAGCAGGACCGTTAAAATCCTGCTAGCATAAAATTCTGCCTATACACTACCTAGTAAAAATTCAAAAGCAATATATAAACTTCAATGTCTGAATACATCAATCTCCAAAGGTGGAGAAAGCTGATTAAGATGTCAATAACTTATAGAAAATAGAACACTACAGCACAAGCAGGCCCTTCGGCCCACAATTTGCGCCAATCATATCCCTACCTACGTGGGTTCTAATGAAATTGCAACGTGTTGCATTGCTGGGTGTGTACTTACCATGTGATACTTGTTATAAAGCTTCTGAATGACTATGGTGAGCGGAGACTCAATAAACATTAACAAGGTGAGCTGCCATGATAGGGAGAACATGAAGAAAAGGATCCCAACTGTCTTCACCAAACTACGCAAGAAGACATTCACATTCAGTCCAACAGAGCGACTCATCAATGTGGTGTCAGTGGAGAGGCGGGAGGCAATGTCACCTTTGGGACAAAACACAATGCTTACAGAGACAGGCATTAATGTGGGTAAAATGTTGTCAGTTATATTAAAATAGCAGTAAATCAAGTTAGTGTGTGTTACCAACTGTAAAGTTGTATTCTGCTCATTACTTACAGTAACACTGGAAGATGTAATACAGAGAAATAATGTCAGAGTGTGCCCATCACAGGCAGTAATGGTTACCAAGACTAATAAGATCTCATTATTAATGGCTGCGGTAACATTTAAGAGCAGTGTTTTTGCTCTTACCGGTTTGTGTTGCCTCAAAGAAGCCAACTTCCTGCTGTACCAGGGAAGAGAAGAGCTGATTTCGAACCCGTTTGTTGAGACTAGACATTGTGAACATGAAGAGTCCTCCCCGGAGACCTGCTGAAATGGAGCTGGAAGAACAATTCCCTCAGTCAGAAAAGTTAATGTTAGCAGGATAACAGTTCCTATGCTTGACACTGCATATTCCCTGTGAGCCCCTGGAATTCCTGGATTATGAGGTTCCCACTGGAATGATTTATTTAGCAGAGTCTACACCTTGATTATTCCATAGTCTCCAGTGTCTTTACCTCAAAAATATACTGAACCTGCACATAGCTCTAGTTTCAGCTGGGCAGACGAACCTGTTTCTAGCTAGAAAGACAGAGCCGAGATTATCAAATGTCAAAGGTAAGGGAGGTAAAGATCACCTATTCTAGTCTTCAGTTAAGGCATCTTGAGATTGCAACAGTGGAACCCAGTTTACATAGAGTCATAGAGGTTACAGCATTGAAACAGGCCCTTAGGCCCAACTTGTCCATGCCGCCTTTTTTTTAAAACCCCTAAGCTAACCCCAATTGCCGACATGTGACCCATATCCCTCTACACATATCATACCCATGTAACTATCTAAACGCTTTTTAAAAGATAAAGTTGTACTCTCCTCTATTACTATGTCTGATAGCTTGTTGTAGATTCTCACCATCCTGTGTGTGAAAAAATTGCCCCTCTGGAAACTTTTGTATCTCTCCCCTCTCACCTTAAACTTATGCCCTCGAGTTTCAGACTCCCTTACCTTTCGGAAAAGATATTGACTATCTACCTCATTATTTTATAGACCTCTACAAGGTCACCCTCATCTCCTACGCTCCTGAGAAATGTCCCAGTCTATTTAGCATCTCCTTATAACTCAATCCTCAAGTCCTTGTAGCATCCTAGTAAATCTTTTCTGCACCCTTTCTAGTTTAATATTGTTCCTATAATAGAGTGACTATAATTGTACACAATGTTCCAAATAATGCCTTACCAATGTTTTGTATAAAACTTCAACAAGACGTCCCAATTCCTGTATTCAATGTTCTGACCAATGAAACCAAGCATGCTGAATGTCTTCTCCACTCTGTCCACCTGTGACTCCACTTTCAAGGAGCTATGAACCTGTGCACCTACATCTCTTGGTTCTGTAACTCTCCCCAACTTCCTACCATTAACTAAGCCCTGCCCTGGTTCAATCGACCAAAATGCATCACCTCGCATTTGTCTAAATTAAACTCCATCTGCTGTTCGTCAATTCACTGGCCCAGTTAATCAAGAAACCATTGCAATTGGAGATAACCTCTTTGCGGTCTACTATGCCACGAATCTTGGTGTCATCTGCAAACTGACTTACCATGCTCGCTATATACTTAACCAAATCATTAATATAAATGACAAACAACAGTGGGCTCAGCACTGATCCCTGAGACACTCCGCTGATCACAGGCCTCCAGTTTGAAAAACAACTCTCTACAACCACCCTCTGGCTTCTGTTAAGAAGCCAATTTTGTATCCATTTAGGTACCTCAGCTGATCCCGTAAGATTTAACTTTATGCAACAACCTATCATATGGTACCTTGTCAAAGGCCTTGCTCAAATCCATGTGTTCGACATCCACACCCCTGCCCTCATCTACCTTCTTCCTTACCCCTTTAAAGAACATAGAACATAGAACATAGAACAATACAGCACAGAACAGGCCCTTCGGCCTTCGATGTTGTGCCGACCAAAATAAAAAGCAATGCCCCTCCTAACTAAACCATTCCCTTCTCATCCATATACTTATCAACTAACCTCTTAAACGCCACAAAACTTGGCGCATCTACAACAGCTGCAGGCAGGGCATTCCACTCCCTAATCACTCTTTGAGTAAAGAACCTACCTCTGATATCCGTCCTATAACTCATACCCTTAATTTAAAGCTGTGTCCCCTCGTGCTAGCTTTCTCCATCCTAGGAAAAAGGCTATCACTGTCCACCCTATCTAAACCTCTAATCATCTTATATGCTTCACTAAGATCCCCTCTTAGCCGCCTCCTTTCTAACGAAAACAACCTCAAATCCTGCAACCTCTCTTCATAGGACCTGCCCTCCATACCAGGCAACATCCTGGTAAACCTCCTCTGTACCCTCTCCAATGCCTCCACATCTTGCTTATAATGTGGCGACCAGAACTGCACACAATACTCCAAGTGCGGCCGCACTAGAGTTTTGTACAGTTGCAACATGATACTGCGGCTCCTAAATTCAATCCCCTACCAATAAAAGCTAAGACTCCATATGCCTTCTTAACAACTTTATCCACTTGACTGCCTACTTTCAGGGATCTATTGACACATACACCAAGATCCTTCCGTTCCTCCACACTATTAAGAGCCCTACCATTAGCCCTATACTCTACACATTTATTGTTCCTGCCAAAGTGCATTACCTCACACTTGTCCACATTAAACTCCATTTGCCACCTCTCGGCCCAGCTCTGCAACTTGTCCAAGTCACTCTGTAAACTAAAACACCCCTCTTCACTATCTACCACACCACCAACTTTAGTATCATCTGCAAAATTACTGATCCATCCCTCAATACCCTCATCCAGATCATTTATAAAAATTACAAACAGCAGGGGCCCCAAAACAGACCCCTGAGGCACACCACTCGTCACCGAACTCCACGATGAAAATCTCCCATCAACCACCACCCTCTGTCTTCTATCTGCAAGCCAATTTCTAATCCAATTAGCTAAATCACCCTCTATTCCACACATCTCCATTTTCTGTAGAAGTCTTCCATGGGCCACCTTATCAAAAGCCTTACTAAAGTCCATATATACTACATCAACCGCCTTACCCCCATCCACCTCTCTGGTCACTTTCTCAAAAAAATCAATGAGGTTAGTAAGGCATGACCTACCCTTCACGAAACCATGCTGACTCTCCCCAATCAATTCATTTCTCTCTAAATAACTATAAATCCTATCCCTAATAATTCTCTCCAATACCTTGCCCACCACAGAAGTAAGACTCACTGGCCTATAATTCCCAGGAAGGTCTCTCTTCCCCTTCTTAAACAATGGGACCACATGCGCCATCCTCCAGTCCCCCGGAACCACACCCGTAACCAACGAGGACCTGAAGATCAGAGCCAGAGGCTCTGCAATCTCCTCTCTTGCCTCCCAGAGAATCCTAGGGTAAATCCCGTCCGGCCCAGGGGACTTATCCAACTTCAAACCCTCGAGAAGTTCTAACACATCCTCCCTATCTACTACAATACTCCCCAATTTGCAACCCTGTACCTCAGTGCTCTCCACAGCTACATTTCCAGCACTCTGCGTGAATACCGAAGAGAAATATTTATTCAGTGCCTCGCCAATCTCTTCAGGCTCCACGCACAACTTCCCACTGCTATCTATGACTGGCTCAGTTAAACTCAGCTCAGAACTCAGTTAAATTTGTGAGACATGATTTTCCACTCAAAAAGCCATGCTAATTGTCCCTAATCAGTCCTTGCATCTCTAAATGCCTGTAGATCCTGTTTCTCAAAATACCTTCTAACAAATTACCCACCTCAGATGTGAGGATAACTGGCCGGTAGTTCCCAGACTTTTCCCTGCAGGCCTTTTTAAACAAAGGCATAACATTTGCCACTCTCCAATCTTCAACCCATGACTATCGATGATTCAAATATCTCTGCTAGGGGACCCACAATTTCCTCCCTAGCCTCCACAATGTCCTGGGATATACTTCATCAGGTTCTGGGGATTTATCTTCTTTGATGTGCTTTAAGACTTCCAGCACTTTCTTCTCTGTAATATGTAAACTCCTCAAGGCATTACTATTTATTTCCCCAAGTTCCCGAACATCCATGCTTTTCTCAACAGTAAATACTGATGAGAAATATTCATTTAGGATCTCACCCATTTCTTGTGAATCTGCACATAGATGGCATTTTTGATTCTTAAGAAGAATTCTCTCTCCCTTGTTATTCTTTCACTCTTTATGTATTTGTAGAAGGTCTTTGGATTACCTGCCAAAAACAATTTCGTGTCCCCTTTTCGCCCTCTTGATTTCTCTCTTAACTCTACTCCTACACCCCCTTATATTCTTCAAAAGATTCACATGATCCCAGCTGTCTGTGCCTCTTTTTTCTTCTTCATCAGGGCCGAGTTATCCAGGGTTCCTGACAACTTGCCCTTCACTCTAAGAGGAATGTGTTTACACTGAACGCTGGTTAACATACTCTTGAAAGCACACCACTTACCAGACGTCCCTTTGCCTTCCCACGGACTCCCCCAATTAACTTTTGAAAGTTGCTGCCTGATACCATCAAAATTGGCCTTGCCCCAATTTAGAATTTCAACTTTTAGAACATAGAACAATACAGCACAGAACAGGCCCTTCGGCCTTCGATATTGTGCCGACCAAAATAAAAAGCAATGCCCCTCCTAACTAAACCATTCCCTTCTCTTCCATATACTTATCAACTAACCTCTTAAACGCACCAAACTTGGCGCATCTACAACAGCTGCAGGCAGGGCATTCCACTCCCTAATCACTCTTTGAGTAAAGAACCTACCTCTGATATCCGTCCTATAACTCATACCCCTTAATTTAAAGATGTGTCCCCTCGTGCTAGCTTTCTTCATCCTAGGAAAAAGGCTATCACTGTCCACCCTATCTAAACCTCTAATCATCTTATATGCTTCAATAAGATCCCGTCTTAGCCGCCTCCTTTCTAACGAAAACAACCTCAAATCCTTAAACCTCTCCTCATAGGACCTGCCCTCCATACCAGGCAACATCCTGGTAAACCTCCTCTGTACCCTCTCCAATGCCTCCACATCTTTCTTATAATGTGGCGACCAGAACTGCACACAATACTCCAAGTGCGGCCGCACTAGAGTTTTGTACAGCTGCAACATGATGCTGCGGCTCCTAAATTCAATCCCCCTACAATAAAAGCTAAGACTCCATATGCCTTCTTAACAACTTTATCCACTTGACTGCCTACTTTCAGGGATCTATTGACACATACACCAAGATCCTTCTGTTCCTCAACACTATTAAGAGCCATACCATTAGCCCTATACTCTACACATTTATTGTTCCTGCCAAAGTGCATTACCTCACACTTTTCCACATTAAACTCCATTGCCACCTCTCGGCCCAGCTCTGCAACTTGTCCAAGTCACTCTGTAAACTAAAACACCCCTCTTCACTATCTACCACTCCACCAACTTTAGTATCATCTGCAAATTTACTGATCCATCCCTCAATACCCTCATCCAGCTCATTTATAAAAATTACAAACAGCAGGGGCCCCAAAACAGACCCCTGAGGCACACCACTCGTCACCGAACTCCACGATGAATATCTCCCATCAACCACCACCCTCTGTCTTCTATCTACCAGCCAATTCCTAATCCAATTAGCTAAATCACCCTCTATTCCACACATCTGCATTTTCTGTAGAAGTCTTCCATGGGCCACCTTATCATTATTTGGGACAGACCTATCATTCTCCATAGCTATCTTAAAACTAATAGAATTATGGTCACTGGTCCCAAAGTGATCCCTCACTAACACTTCTGTCACCTTCCTTATTTCCCAAGAGGAGATCAAGTTTTGCCCCCTCTCTAGTCAGGCCATCCACATACTGAATGAGAAATTCCTCCTGAGTACACTCAACAAATTTCTCTCCTGCCAACCTTCTAACATTATGGCTGTCCCAGACAAATGTTGGGAAAATTAAAATCTCCAACTCTTCCCATCTTATTTTTCTTGATGCTATCTGTAATCTCCTTACATATTTGCTTTTCAATTTCCCACTGACTATTTGGGGGCCTGTAGTACAACCCTACCAAAGTGATTTACCCTTTCTTATTTCTCAGTTCTACCCATATAGACTTAGTGGCTGAACCCTCGGATATATCCCCCCTCAATACGGCCCTAATCAAAAGTGCAACTCCCCCTCCTCTCTCACCTCCTGTTTTATCTTTCCTATAGCATCTGCATCCTGGAACATTGAGCTATGTGTTCTGTCCCTCCCTTAGCCATGTTTCAGTAATTGCTATAATATCTCAAGCCCAAGGACTCATCAATGCCCTGAGTTCATCAGCCTTGGGTTACTAAGTTCGCCGTTGATACGAAGGTTGGTGGTGTTGTAGATAGTATGGAGGGATGTCTGAAGTTGCAGCAAGACATAGATAGGATGCAAGACTGGACAGAGAAGTGGCAGATGGACTTCAACGTGGATAAATGTGTCGTGGTCCATTTTGGCAGGACCAATGGGATGAAGGAGTATAATATCAAGGGCAGTATTGAGGAGCAGAAGGATCTTGGGGTCCGGGTCCATAGGACTCTTAAATCTGCCCTGCAAGAGAGGATGTGGTCAAGAAGACACATGGTGTACTGGCCTTCATTAATCGAGGGTTTGAGTTTAAGACTCGGGAGGTAATGCTGCAACTTTATAAGACCCTTGTCAGACCCCACTTGGAGTACTGTGTGCAGTTCTGGTCGCCCTTCTATAGGAAGGATTTGGAAGCTATTGAGAGGAGATTTACAAGGATGTTGCCTGGATTGGGATGCATGCTTTATGAAGATAGGTTGAGGGAGCTAGGTCTCTTCTCCCTGCAGAGACGAAGGTTGAAAGGCAACCTGGTAGAGGTTTATAAGACATTGAGAGGAATAGATAGGGTGGATTCTCGGAGGCTATTTCCCAGGGCTGAAATGGCCGCTACGAGAGGACACAGGTTTAAGGTGCTGGGGAGCAGGTACAGAGGAGATGTTAAAGGTAAATTTTTCACTCAGAGGGTGGTGAGTGAATGGAATCGGCTGCCGTCAGTGGTGGTAGAAGAGAACTCAATGAGGTCTTTTAAGAGACTTCTGGATGAGTACATGGGATTTAATGAGATTGGGAGTTACAGATAGTTCTATGGCCTGATAGGTATTGGTATGATCGGCACAATTTGTGGGCCAAAGGGCCTGTTTGTGCTGTAACGTTCTATGTTCTATTTGCCCGTCAGGCTTCTCGCATTGAAATAAATGTAGTTAAAGCTGGACTTCCCTTGATTTCTGTCTTGCTTTTGCCTGATCTGTCTAGTACTAGGATTACTGACACTGTCTTTACTAATTAATGTACTCTCTTTAATTCCATGCTGTCCTCAAACTTCTCTTCTGTCTCCCTACTGCTTTGGATCCCACCCCTCTGCCAAACTAGTTTAAACTCTCCTCAGTGGCTCTAGCAAATCTCTCCACCAGGATTTTAATCCCCCTCCAGTTCAGGTGTAACCCATCCCTCTTAAACAAATGAGCCCTTCCCCAGAAAAGATTATAATGATCCAAAAATCTAAATCCTTGCCCCCTGCACTAGCTCTCAAGCAGGCATTCATCTGCCTAATCTTCCTCTTCCTACTCTTACTAGCACGTGGCAGCGGTAATAGTCCTGAAATTAGCCTTCTGCCTGACTCTCTATATTCACGTTTCAGGACCTCATCCCTTTTCCTACCTGTTTCGTTGGTACTAATATGTACAATGACCTCTGGCTGCTCACCTTCCCCCTTAAGAATGTCCCGCAATCGTTCAGAGATGCCCTTGACTCTGGCACCAGGGAGGCATCACACCATCCTGGAGCCTCGACTGCGGCTACAGAAATGCCTGTCTGTGCCTCTAACTAACAAGTCTCCTATACTACTGCTTGCTTGCTCTTTGCTGACCCTGTCTCACAGCTGTGGTGTCACAGTCCTGGCTGGTATCTCCCCCTGACGGGCTATCGCTGCTTAACAGCATTCAAAATGGTATACCTGTTTGAAAGGGAAATAGACAAAGGAGACTCCTGTACTACCTGCCTGCCTCTCCTGGCAGTCACACATCTACCTGTTTGAACCTGTGATCTGACAACCCTCCCTGTAACTAGTGTCTATCACACTCTCTGCTTCCTGTATGCTCGATGTGGAGATGCCGGTGTTGGACTGGGGTAAACACAGTAAGAAGTCTCACAACACCAGGTTAAAGTCCAACAGGTAGCTTTCGCAGCATTGCTCCTTCATTAGGTGAGTGGGGAGTTCTGATCACAAACAGAGCATATAAAGGCACATACTTATTAGAACGTGAATCTTTACAACTAATTAAGTCTTAAAAATGCAGACAATGTGAGTGGAGATAGCATTAAGCATACGTTAAAGAGACGTGTATTGTCTCCAGCCAGGACGATTAGTGAGATGTTGCAAGCCCAGGCAAGTCATGGGAGTTACGGATAGTGTGATATGAACCCAAGATCCCGGTTGAGGCCACCCTCATGTGCGGAACTTGGCTATCAATCTCTGCTCAGTGACTCTGCACTGAGTCGTGAAGGCCGCCTTGGAGAACATTTACCCGAAGATCAGAGGCTGAATGCCTGTATCCTATATGTTCCACAGTGCACCTACCTTTCGCTCCAACCCAACAATGTGATCTGTGATGAGCTGCAACTGGACACACTTCCTGCAGACAAAGTTGTCAGGGAGACTAGATTGCTCCCCAATTGCACACATCTGGCAGGAGGAGCATCCCACTGCCCTAGCTGCTATATTGCCCTTATACAGGTAAAAAGGCAAAAGAATCGCTACACATCTCTCCCTTGCTTGTGGTCTTCCTGCCAATTTTTTTTTTGGTTAGAGGAGGAGAAGGAGGGAGGGAAACAGTGAAGTAGTGTTTGGGGTTTAACCATTCCCTCACAGCAGCTCCTCCACAAACCACCTTCTGGTCACAGTAACTGCATTTCTGCAAAAGTGACCCGCAGCCACCAATAACCTTCGTCACTTTGCTGCCCTTACCTGGACGCTTGCCTTCACTCAAAGTAGGAAGGTCTCTTCCGGAAACCCACCTTCTGGTCCTCAAGGCAAATTAGATTTATATTCACAATGCCTCTCTTCTCCGCTCCCTGCAGACTAGTTTGTAATAGAGTGACTGTGAAGTCATCTGACATCCATCTATCTTTACTCCAATATAAACCTAACTACACTTAACCAATTACATACCTACATTAAAATCTCTCCCATCTCTCTCTTTCACAACATCACGTTAGCCCAATATGAGACTTACTGCAGCCCAAGCAACCATTTGAGTCCATGTCACACTAATCCTATCCAATCTTCATCCAGTCAAAACTGTCTTGTTTGCTGACCTGGTATCTAATCCAAGATTGACCACTCCCCAAGATCCCCATCACAGGCTCACTCTGGTGAACCGCAAGTTCCAGGCCTTCAAACTGTACATTACTGTAACCAATCCTAACTCACTCTTGCCACAGCCCCACATCGAATCCCAACGTGAACACTCCCCACTTCTTTCAGCACAAACCCACTTGACTCCAATTTTTGACAGTCCCCCTACCTCTATTCCAACAATCTGCATCCTGCTTATCACAATTCTTGATAGAGAGAGAGAGAGATACACTCCACAGGAACATCCACACATACACAACAGGTATGAGAAGGTGAGGCAGAGTTCCCAGGAAAGGACAGTCATTCTCTTCAGTAATTCTCACCTTACCATGGAGGTCATAAACATGTAGAATATGGCAATGAGGAACGCTCGATGGTCATAGCGAGAACTGAGCAAATCAATCACTTTTCCTGTGTAATAGGGAATGAACATCTCTCCTGAAATCAGACAAAGAGAGCCATTATAACACATTAACCTATTTACTCTGGAACCCCACAGTGGGGGAAAGGTAGGAGAGCAAGAGAAAGAGGATAGAGAGGTAGGAATTGAGGGTGGTGAAGAGGTAGGGGGAGTGAGTGGGAAAAGAGGGAGGAAGTGAAAAGGAGGAAAGGAAAAGGACAAAAAGCAGGAAGAGAAGGGATAGCAGATTACTCAGGATCCCTGCCATTTGCTCATTACTCTGGAACCTCTTCATTCCCATTATTACACTCAACTCCCTTTGCTCTTTGGATTCTCCAACTCCTCCTTTATCTTGCTCAGTCATTGAATCCTACAGTGTAGTCGGCCATTTGGCCCACTGAAACTGCATCAACCAAAATCTTACCAAGGCCCTATCTCCATAACCCCAGACATTTATCCTAGCTAGTCCCCTTGACACCAAGGGGCAATTTATCATGGCCAATCCACCTAACCCACACATCTTTGTGGGAGGAAACTGGAGCACCCGGAGGAAACCCATGGAGACACAGGGAGAATATGTAAACTCCACACGGACAATGATCCAATGCCGGAATTGAACCTGGGTCCCTGGTGCTGTGAGGCAGCACTGTTAACCACTGTGCCATTTGTGCTAACTCTTCACGTTACAGTACTCCAAATTGTGCTTCACTTCTTGACTCCAATTTCCCCTTACTCCCTATTTACTCGCCAGCAGTGCCCCCTTTCTTTAGATCCTGTTTCACTTCCTCTTTACTCTTGATCCATCTATACCATATATAGAGGCAGCACAGTGGTACAGTGTTGACTCATAACGCCAGGGACTCAGGTTCCATTCCCAGCTTGGCTCATTTCTGTGTGGAGTTTGTACATTTTCCCCATGTCTGCACAGGTTTCCACCAGGTGCTCCTGTTTCCTCCCACATTCTGAAAGATGTGGGAGGTGAGGGAAGTGGTTGCAGAGCCCCTGGCGATGATATTTGCGTCGTCCATGGAAACGGGAGAGGTTCCGGAGGATTGGAGGATTGCGGATGTGGTTCCTATCTTTAAGAAAGGGAACAGGGATAGTCCAGGAAATTACCGACCGGTGAGCCTGACTACAGTGGTTGGTAAGCTGATGGAGAGGCTTCTGAGGGATAAGATATATGAACATTTGGAGAAGTTTGGATTGATTAGAAATAGTCAGCATGGTTTTGTCAAGGGCAGGTCATGCCTTACGAGCCTAGGTGAGTTCTTCGAAAATGTGACTCAACACATTGACGAAGGAAGAACGGTGGACGTAGTGTACATGGACTTTAGCAAGGCGTTTGATAAGGTCCCCCATGCAAGGCTTCTGGAGAAGGAGAGAGTGCATGGGATCCAAGGGGCTTTGGCCTCGTGGATCCAGAACTGGCTTGTTGGCAGAAGGCACAGAGTGGTTGTGGATGGGTCTTGTTCTGCATGGAGGTCAGTAACCAGTGGAGTGCCCCAGGGATCTGTTCTGGGACCCCTGCTGTTAGTCATTTTCATAAATGACCTGGATGAGGAAGTGGAGGGATGGGTTAGTAAGTTCGCCAATGATACAATGGTCGGTGGTGTTGTGGATGGTCTGGAGGGATGCCAAAAGTTGCAGTGGGACATAGACAGGATGCAAGACTGGGCGGAGAAGTGGCAGATGGATATCAACGTGGATAAATGTGTAGTGGTCCATTTTGGCAGGAATAATGGGATGAAGGAGTACAATATAAGGGGTAGGAGTCTTAGCTGTGTTGTAGGATCTCGGGGTTCGGGTCCATAGAGCTCTTAAATTGGCCTCGCAGGTGGAGGAAGTGTTCAAGAAGACGTACGGTGTACTGGCCTTCATTAATCGAGGAATAGAGTTTAGGAGTCAGGAGGTAATGGTGCAGTTCTATAAGACTCTTGTCAGATCCCACTTGGAGTATTGTGCGCAGTTCTGGTCGCCTCACTATAGGAAGGACGTAGAGGCTATTAAGAGAGTGCAGAGGAGATTTACAAGGATGCTGCCTGGATTGGGAGGCAGGCCTTATGAAGATAGGTTGAGGGAGCTGGGACTCCTCTCACTGGAGAGACGTAGGTTGAGAGGCGGCCTGATAGAGGTTTATAAAATGTTGAGAGGAATAGATAGGGTGGACTCTCAGAGACTATTTCCCCGAGCGGAAATGGTCACTACGAGAGGACACAGATTTAAGGTGCAGGGAAGCAAATACAAAGGAGATGTCAGGGGTAGGTTTTTCACTCAGAGGGTGGTGAGTGAATGGAACCGACTGCCGTCGGAGGTTGTTGAGGCAAACTCACTGGAGTCTTTTATAAGACTTCTAGAACATAGAACATTACAGCACCGAACAGGCCCTTCGGCCTTCGATGTTGCGCCGACCAATATAAAAAGCAATGCCCCTCCAAACTAAACCATTCCCTTCTCTTCCATATACTTATCAACGAACCTCTTAAACGCCACCAAACTTGGCGCATCTACAACCGCTGCAGGCAGGGCATTCCACTCCCGAACCACCCTTTGGGTAAAGAACCTGCCTCTGATATCCGTCCTATAACTATCACCCTTAATTTAAAGCTGTGTCCCCTCGTGCTAGCTTTCTCCATCCTAGGAAAAAGGCTATCACTGTCCACCCTATCTAAACCTCTAATCATCTATATGTTTCGATTAGGTCCCCTCTTAGCCGCCTCCTTTCTAACGAAAACAACCTCAAATCCCTCAGCCTCTCTTCATAAGACCGGCCCTCCATACCAGGCAACATCCTGGTAAACCTCCTCTGTACCCTCTCCAATGCCTCCACATCTTTCTTATAATGCGGGGACCAGAACTGCACACAATACTCCAGTGCGGCCGCACTAGAGTTTTGTACAGTTGCAACATGACGTTGCGGCTCCAAAATTCAATCCCCCTACCAATAAAAGCTAAGACTCCATATGCCTTCTTAACAACTTTATCCACTTGACTGCCTACTTTCAGGATCTATTGACACATACACCAAGATCCTTCTGTTCCTCAACACTATTAAGAGCCCTACCATTAGCCCTATACTCTACACATTTATTCTCCAACTTGTCCAAGTCCTCTGCAAACTATAACACCCCTCTCACTATCTACCACTCCACCGACTTTAGTGTCATCTGATTAACTCCCCCTCTGTTCATCAAGACTACTAAGTATCCTACCATTAGCCCTATACTCTACACATTTATTCTTCCTGCCATAGTGCATTACCTCACACTTTTCCACATTAAACTCCATTTGCCACCTCTCGGCCCAGCTCTGCAACTTGTCCAAGTCCCTCTGCAAACTATAACACCCCTCTTCCCTATCTACCACCCCACCGACTTTAGTGTCATCTGCAAATTTACTAATCCATCCTTCAATACCCTCATCCAGATCATTTATAAAAATTACAAACAGCAGGGGCCCCAAAACAGACCCCTGAGGTACACCACTTGTCACCGAACTCCACGATGAATATCTCCATCAACCACCACCCTCTGTCTTCTATCTGCTAGCCAATTCCTAACCCAATTAGCTAAATCACCCTCTATCCCATACATCTGCATTTTCTGCAGAAGCCTTCCATGGGCCACCTTATGAAACGCCTTACTAAAGTCCATATATACCACATCAACTGCCTTACCCCCATCCACCTCTTTAGTCACTTTTTTAAAAAACTCAATGAGGTTAGTAAGGCACGACCTATCCTTCACAAAACCATGCTGACTGTCCCCAATCAATTCATTTCTCTCTAAATAACTATAATTAGGGATAGGATTTATTCTCTCCAATACTTTGCCCACAACAGAAGTAAGACTCACTGGCCTATAATTCCCTGGAAGATCTCTCTTCCCCTTCTTGAACAAAAAGAAGAGTATATGGAATGAGTATATGGAAAACAATAGGATAGGGGGTTATAGATAGGTCTGTGGATTGGTAGATGTGATCAGCGCAACTCTTGGGCCGAAGGGCCTATTTGTGCTGTATTGTTCTATGTGCTGCTGAGGTGGTGACTAGGAGGATTTCACAGTATTTTTATTACAATATTAATGTAAGCCTTACTTGTGACTAATAAATTTATTCCCAATTTATTCTGGATCTTCCAATCCCCTTTCACCCCAGATTCCCCAACCTCTTTTTATTCTGGATTCTACCCCACTCCTCCTTTAGTCCAGATCCCCATCACTGCCCCTTTACCGCTTTGTCACTCCCCTTTTGTTCTGGATTTCATTTCATTCCCTATTCTCCATTACGCCCAGATACTAACCCAAAGAACAATACAGCACAGGAAATAGGCCCTTCGGCTCTCCAAGCCTGCACCGCTCCTGCTTCCAGCTAGACTATTCATTTGTATCCCTCCATTCCCAGTCTGTTCATGTGGCTATCCAGATAAGTCTAAAACAATCCCAGCGTGATCGCCTCTACCACCTTGCTTGGCAGTGCATTCCAGGTCCCCACCACCTTCTGTGTAAAATACGTCCCTCTGTGTTAAACCTTGCCCCGCTTATCTTGAACCTGTGACCCCTTGTGTTCGTCACCTCCGATCTGAGAAAAAGTTTCCCACTGTTCACCCTATCTATGCCCTTCATAATTTTATACACCTCTATAAGGTCGCCTCTCATCCTCCATCTTTCCAGGGAGAACAACCCCAGTTTACCCAACCTCTCCTCATAGCTAAGACCCTCTATACCAGGCAACATCCTAGTAAACCTTCCCTGTATTCTCTCCAAAGCCTTCCATGTCTTTCTGGTAACATGGCGACTAGAACTGGACGCAGTATTCCAAATTTGGCCTAACCAACGTTCTGTATAGCTCCAACATCATACTCCAACTTTTATACTCTATGCCCTGTCCTATAAAGGCAAACATGCCATATGCCTCCTTTACCACCTTCTTCACCTGGATTGCCAACTTTAAGGATCTGTGAACTTGCACATCCACGTCCCCCTGTATCTATATTCCTGATGGTTCTGCCATTTATTATGTAGCTCCCCTTTGCATTAGTTCTACCAAAATGCATCAATTCGCATTTATCTGGATTAAATTCCATCTGCCACTTCACTGCCCAATTTTCCAGCCTATCTATATCCTGCTATATTCTCCGATAATGTTCATCGCTATCTGCAAATCCAGCCATCTTTGTGTCATCTGCAACCTTACTGATCACACTAGTTACATCTTCTTCCAAATCATTTATATATATTACAAATATCAGAGGTCCCAATACAGAGCCCTGCGGAATTCCACTAGTCACAGACCTCCAGCCGGAAAAAGACCCTTCCACTGTTACCCTCTGTCTTCTATGGCCAAACTTGTTCTCTACCCATCTAGCTAGCTCTCCTTTTATCCCGTGAGATTTAACTTTTTGCACTAACCTGTCATGAAGGACTTTGTCAAACGCTTTACTAAAATCCATATAGGTGACATCCACAGCCCTTCCCACATCAATTTTTCTTGTCACCTCCTCAAAAAAATTCAACCAAATTTGCAAGGCATGACCTCCCTCTTACAAAACCATACTGTCTATCACTAATGAGATTATTCCGTTCTAAATGTATATACATCTAAGAATCCTCTCCAACAATTTCCTTACCAAGGACATCAAGCTCACCGGCCTATAATTACCTGGGTTATCAAAGAACAAAGAACAAAACAGCACAGGAAATAGGTCCTTCGGCCCAACGAGCCTGCGCCGCCACCCTGATGTTCCCACCTCTACCCGCGATCTCTGGCCTTGTTTATAGATGTATGGATTAAAAAACCAAATTTGAGACAATTTAGGGAGAATTTGTTTTGCCAATTAGCCTAAGAGCATATCTTTGGGATGTGGGAGGAAACCGGAGCGCCCGGAGAAAACCTACGCAAACACAGGGAGAATGCGCAAACTCCCACAGACACAGGCCCAAATCCATGTATCTGCACAGCACAGCAATAGTCACTGAGCTGTCACGTTGCCCATCAAATGGTCCAGGTCAAGCATACACTAATGATGTGAAGCACTAGGATACTCTCGAAAAAGATCCAAGAGCAGCCCTCTCACGATCCATCGCGTGTATGCCCCTCGTTAGACAACAAGGTGGACCAAAGCACCTGTAGGATAAAAACAAGTACATCAATATCATCATCTATTTACATCAGGGACTCCCAAGGCTCATGACCTTATTTTGTATCAGTTTTCTATACCCCTCCATTCCCATTCTGTTCGTGTGCCCATCTAAGTATTTCTTAAATAACTCCAGAGTACCTGCCTCCACCACTTTACTTGGCAGCGCATTCCATACCCCCACCATCCTCTGTGTGAAAAAACTCCCTCTAGCATCCAAATTACACCTTACCCCCCACACCCTAAGCCCGTGATCCCTCGTGCTATTTGAGTCCTTTGTACCCTTCTTAAATAATGGGACCACATTTGCTATCCTCCAATCCTCTGGGACTTCACCTGTGTCCACTGAAGAGACAAAGATTTCTGTTAGAGGCCCAGCAATTTCACCTCTTGTCTCCCTTAGCAGTCTAGGATAGATGCCATTAGGCCCTAGGGATTTGTCTGTCTTAATGTTCCCTACAAAACCTAACACTTCCTTCCTTGTAATTGAGATTTTCCCTCACGGGTCAACATACCCTTCTGAGACACTTCCAGTCAACACGTCCCTCCCCTTTGTGAATACTGATGCAAAGTGTTCGTTTAGGATCTCTCCTACCTCCTTCAGCTCTAAGCATAATTCCGCTCCTTTGTCCCCGAGAGGTCCGATTTTTTTCCCTGACAACTCTCTTGCTCCTAATGTATGAATAAAATGCCTTAGGATTCTCCTTAATCCTGTCTGCCAAGGACATTTCATGGCCCCTTTTTGCTTTTCTAACTCCCCTTTGAGTTCTTTCCTTCTTTCCCTGTATTCTTCCAGTGCTCCATTTGTTTTTAGCTGCCTGGAACTAACGTTTGTCTTTCCTTTCTTTTTGATCAGATCCTCAATTTCCCTTGTTATCCATGGCTCTCAAATCCTACCTTTCCTATCCTTCCCTTTTACAGGTACGTGCCCGTCCTGCAGTTCTATCAACTGCTCCTCAAAAGACTCCCACGTGCCAGATGTGGATTAACCCTCGACCAGCCTCTCCCAATCAACAGCCACCATTTCCTGCCTAATTTGGCTATAGTTAGCCTTTTCCCAATTCAGCACCTTACCGCACGACAACACTCATCTTTTTCCATTACTATCCTAAGTTTACAGAATTGTGATCACTATTTGCCGTATGTTCTCCTACTAAAACTTTAACGACCTGACCGGGCTCATTCCCCACTACAAGGTCCAGTATTGCACCTCCCCCACCCCTACCCCAAGTTGGGGTATCAACGGGGATACGTTGGGGATATCAACGTATTGTTCCAAAAAATTTTCCTGTACACATTTTATAAATTTCTTCCGGTCCAGACTGATTGGGAAACTGATTGGGAAACTGATTGGGAACGGTTGTTTGAGGGTAAGTCCACGCTAGGCATGTGGGACTCTTTCAAGGGAATACTGAAAATGTTGCAAGATAAGTATGTGCCGGCCAAGAGGAAAGATGTGAAAGGTAGGATTAGAGAGCCGTGGATTACTAGGGATATTGAGGACTTGGTTAGGAAGAAAAGAGAAGCGTATGATAGGTTGAAGCAGCTGGGAACCGAAACAGTATTGAAGGAATATAGAGAGCGTAGGAGGGAGCTCAAACGGGGAGTTAGAAGGGCAAAAAGAGGGCTTGAAATGATTTTGGCAGACAGGATTAAGGAAAACCCAAAGGCTTTTTACTCCTATGTTAGGAATAAAAGGGTGGTTAGAGGAAAAATTGGACCTCTTAGGGACAGAGGAGGGGAACTGTGCTTAGAGCCCGAGGGAATGGCGGAGATCCTGAATGAATACTTTGCGTCGGTATTCACGAAGGAGGGGGGATTGTTGACAGCTCCTGTCTCTGAGGGAGCTGTAGACCAGTTGAGGGAAATATCCATACCGAGGGAGGAAGTGTTACAGCTTCTAGGTAGCATTAAAACTGATAAATCTCCGGGGCCTGATGGCATTTATCCCAGGTTGCTTAGGGAGGTGCGAGGAGAAATTGCTGGGCCTCTGATGCAAATTTTTGTCTCTTCCTTGGGCACAGGTGAGGTCCCAGAGGACTGGAGAATACCTAATGTTGTACCATTGTTTAAAAAGGGTACTAGGGATAACCCTGGAAATTATAGACCGGTGAGTTTGATGTCAGTGGTAGGGAAGCTGTTGGAGGGGATTCTTAGAGATGGGATGTATAGGCACTTGAAGGTTGCAATCTGATTGGGGATACGCAGCATGGATTTGTTAAGGGGAGGTCATGCCTTACAACTCTGGTAGAATTTTTTGAGGAGGTGACGAAAACGGTTGACAAAGGGCAAGCTGTTGATGTTGTCTATATGGATTTTAGTAAGGCGTTTGACAAAGTCCCTCATGGGAGGTTAGTCGAGAAGGTCAAGGCTAATGGGATACAAGGACACGTAGCTAGATGGATAAGTAACTGGCTTGGTAATAGGAGACAGAGAGTAATAGAACATAGAACATTACAGCGCAGAACAAGCCCTTCGGCCCTCGATGTTGCGCCGACCAATTAAGAAAAAGCAATGACCCTCTAACCTAAACCATTCCCTTTTCGTCCATAAACTTATCTACTAACCTCTTAAACGCCATCAAACTTGGCGCATCTACAACTGATGCAGGCAGGGCATTCCATACCCTTACCACCCTCTGGGTAAAGAACCTACCTCTGACATCTGTCTTAAAACCACAACCCCTTAATTTAAAGCTGTGTTCCCTCGTGCTAGCTTTCTCCATCCTAGGAAAAAGGCTATCACTGTCCACCCTATCTAAACCTCTAATCATCTTATATGTTTCAATAAGGTCTCCTCTTAGCCACCTTCTTTCTAACGAAACCAACCTCAAATCCCTCAGCCTCTCTTCATAAGACCTGCCCTCCATACCAGGCAACATCCTGGTAAACCTCCTCTGTACCTCTCCAATGCCTCCACATCTTTCTTATAATGCGGGGACCAGAACTGCACACAATACTCCAAGTGCGGCCGCACTAGAGTTTTGTACAGTTTGCAACATGACGTTGCGGCTCCGAAATTCAATCCCCCTACCAATAAAAGCTAAGACTCCGTATGCCTTCTTAACAACCTTATCGACTTGATTGCCAACTTTCAGGGATCTATGCACATGTACACCAAGATCCCTCTGTTCTTCAACACTATTAAGAGTCCTAACAAGGGCCTTTACTCTACACATTTGTTATTCCTGCCAAAGTGAATTACCTCACACTTCTCCGCATTAAACTCCACTTGCCACCTCTCGGCCCAGCTCTGCAACTTGTCCAAGTCTCTCTGCAAACTATAACACCCCTCTTCACTATCTACCACTCCTCCGACTTTGGTGTCATCCCAAATTTACTAATCCATCCTTCAATACCCTCATCCAGATCATTTATAAAAATTACAAACAGCAGGGGCTCCAAAACAGACCCCTGAGGTACACCACTTGTCACCGAACTCCACGATGAATATCTCCCATCAACCACCACCCTCTGTCTTCTATCTGATAGCCAATTCCTAATCCAATTAGCTAAATCACCCTCTATCCCATACATCTGCATTTTCTGCAGAAGCCTTCCATGGGCCACCTTATCGAACGCCTTACTAAAGTCCATATATACCACATCAACTGCCTTACCCCCATCCACATCTTTGGTCACTTTTTCAAAAAACTCAATAAGGTTAGTAAGGCACGACCTACCCTTCACAAAACCATGCTGACTATCCCCAATCAATTCATTTCTCTCGAAATAACTATAAATCCTATCCCTAATAATTCTCTCCAATACTTTGCCCACAACAGAAGTAAGACTCACCGGCCTATAATTCCCCGGAAAGTCTCTCTTCCCTTTCTTGAACAATGGGACCACATTCGCTATCCTCCAGTCTTCCGGCACTGTACCCGTAACCAACGACGACCTGAAGATCAGAGCCAGAGGCTCTGCAATCGCCTCTCTCGCTTTCCAGAGAATCCTAGGGTAAATCCCGTCTGGCCCAGGGGACTTATCCAACTTCAAATCCTCAAGAATATCTAGCACAATCCTCCTTATCTACTTCAATACTTTCCAGTTTGCAACCCTGTATCCCAGTGTTCTCCACAACTACATTTACATCTCCCTGCATGAACACCGAAGAGAAATATTTGTTCAGTGCCTCTCCAATCTCTTCAGGCTCCACGCACAACTTCCCACTGCTGTCCATGACTGGCCCTAATCTTGCCCTGACCAATCTTCTATTCTTAACATATCTAAAGAAAGCTTTAGGATTCTCCTTGATCCTATCGGCCAAAGTCTTCTCGTGTCCCCTTTTAGCTCTTCTCAACTCACTCTTTAGCTCCGTCCTGGCTAATCTGTAGCTATCCAGTGCACTAACTGAGCCTTCAAGCCTCATCCTGACATAAGCCTCCTTTTTCCTTTTAACCAGCGAATTAACTTTTTTAGAACACCATGGTTCCCTTACTCGACCATTTCCTCCTTGCCTGACAGGGACATACTTATCAAGGACTCGCAGTAGCTGCTCCTTGAATAAGCTCCACACTTCAGATGTTCCCAGTCCCTGTAGTTTCCTAGTCCAGCCTATGCACCCTAATTCCCTCCTTAAGGCCTCATAATTACCATTCCCCCAGGTTCATGCCTATCCTTATCCATCACTAAGTGAATGTAACCAAATTGTGGTCTTTATCACCAAAATGTTCACCAACTTCCAAATCTAACACCTGGTCTGGCTCATTGCCCAGCACCAAATCCAATGTAGCCTCATCTCTAGTTGGCCTATCTACACACTGAGTCAAAAAATAGTGGAAGGGTGTTTCTGTACCTGGAGGTCAGTCACTAGTGATGTGCCACAGGGCTCGGTACTGGGACCTCTTCTATTTGTAATATATATAAATGACTTGGAAGAGGGAGTAAGTGGAGTGATCAGCAAGTTTGCAGACAATACAAAGATGGCTGGACTTTCGGAGAGTGAGGAGCATTGTCAGGCGACGCAGCAGGACATAGTTAGACTGGTAACTTGGGCAGACAGATGGCAGACGGAATTCAATCCTGCTAAATGTGAGGTGATGCATTTCGGGAGAAAGAATGTAGCAGGGAGGTATATGATAAAGGGTAGACCTATTAAGAGTATAGAAACGCAGAAGGACCTGGGGGTGTAGGTGAACAAGTCTCTGAAGGTGGCAGAGCAAGTGGAGAAGGTTGCGAAGAAAGCATATAGTATGCTAGCCTTTATAGGAAGGGGTATAGAGTACAAGAGCTGGCCTTTAATGTTGCAGTTGTATAAAACGTTGGTTAGACCTCATTTTGAATACTGCGTCCAGTTCTGGTCGCCTTACTACCGGAAGATCGTGAACACTCTGGAGAGAGTGTAAAGGATGTTTACCAGGAGGCTGCCTGGTATGGAAGGTCTGAGTTACATAGAACATAGAACAATACAGCACAGAACAGGCCCTTCGGCCTTCGATGTTGTGCCGACCAAAATAAAAAGCAATGCCCCTCCAAACTAAACCATTCCCTTCTCTTCCATATACTTATCAACTAACCTCTTAAACGCCACCAAACTTGGCGCATCTACAACAGCTGCAGGCAGGGCATTCCACTCCCTAATCACTCTTTGAGTAAAGAACCTACCTCTGATATCCGTCCTATAACTCATACCCCTTAATTTAAAGCTGTGTCCCCTCGTGCTAGCTTTCTCCATCCTAGGAAAAAGGCTATCACTGTCCACCCTATCTAAACCTCTAATCATCTTATATGCTTCAATAAGATCCCCTCTTAGCCGCCTCCTTTCTAACGAAAACAACCTCAAATCCTTCAACCTCTCCTCATAGGACCTGCCCTCCATACCAGGCAACATCCTGGTAAACCTCCTCTGTACCCTCTCCAATGCCTCCACATCTTTCTTATAATGTGGCGACCAGAACTGCACACAATACTCCAAGTGCGGCCGCACTAGAGTTTTGTACAGTTGCAACATGATGCTGCGGCTCCTAAATTCAATCCCCCTACCAATAAAAGCTAAGACTCCATATGCCTTCTTAACAACTTTATCCACTTGACTGCCTACTTTCAGGGATCTATTGACACATACACCAAGATCCTTCTGTTCCTCAACACTATTAAGAGCCCTACCATTAGCCCTATACTCTACACATTTATTGTTCCTGCCAAAGTGCATTACCTCACACTTTTCCACATTAAACTCCATTTGCCACCTCTCGGCCCAGCTCTGCAACTTGTCCAAGTCACTCTGTAAACTAAAACACCCCTCTTCACTATCTACCACACCACCAACTTTAGTATCATCTGCAAATTTACTGATCCATCCCTCAATACCCTCATCCAGATCATTTATAAAAATTACAAACAGCAGGGGCCCCAAAACAGACCCCTGAGGCACACCACTCGTCACCGAACTCCACGATGAATATCTCCCATCAACCACCACCCTCTGTCTTCTATCTGCCAGCCAATTCCTAATCCAATTAGCTAAATCACCCTCTATTCCACACATCTGCATTTTCTGTAGAAGTCTTCCATGGGCCACCTTATCAAAAGCCTTACTAAAGTCCATATATACTACATCAACCGCCTTACCCCCATCCACCTCTCTGGTCACTTTCTCAAAAAACTCAATGAGGTTAGTAAGGCATGACCTACCCTTCACGAAACCATGCTGACTATCCCCAATCAATTCATTTCTCTCTAAATAACTATAAATCCTATCCCTAATAATTCTCTCCAATACCTTGCCCACAACAGAAGTAAGACTCACTGGCCTATAATTCCCTGGAAGGTCTCTCTTCCCCTTCTTAAACAATGGGACCACATTCGCTATCCTCCAGTCCTCCGGAACCACACCCGTAACCAACGACGACCTGAAGATCAGAGCCAGAGGCTCTGCAATCTCCTCTCTTGCCTCCCAGAGAATCCTAGGGTAAATCCCGTCCGGCCCAGGGGACTTATCCAACTTCAAACCCTCGAGAATTTCTAACACATCCTCCCTATCTACTACAATACTCCCCAATTTGCAACCCTGTACCTCAGTGCTCTCCATAGCTACATTTCCAGCACTCTGCGTGAATACCGAAGAGAAATATTTATTCAGTGCCTCACCAATCTCTTCAGGCTCCACGCACAACTTCCCACTGCTGTCTATGACTGGCCCTAATCTTGCCCTAACCAATCTTCTATTCTTAACATATCGAAAGAAAGCTTTAGGATTCTCCTTAATCCTATCAGCCAACATCTTCTCGTGTCCCCTCTTAGCTCTCCTCAATTCACTTTTTACCTCCTTCCTGGCTAATCTATAGCTATCCATTGCACTATCTGAGCCTTCAAGCCTCATCCTGACATAAGCCTCCTTTTTCTTCTTAACCAGCAAATCAACTTTTTTCGTACACCAAGGCTCTCTTACTCGACCATTTCCTCCCTGCCTGACAGGGACATACTTATCAAGGACTCGCAGCAGCTGCTCCTTGAATAAGCACCACATTCCAGATGTTCCCAGTCCCTGTAGTTTCCTAGTCCAATCTATGCACCCTAATTCTCTCCTGATGGCCTCATAATTACCCTTCCCCCAGCTATAACTACTGCCCCCAGCTTCATGCCTATCCCTGTCCATCACTAAGGTGAACGTAACCGAATTGTGGTCACTATCACCAAAATGTTCACTAACTTCCAAGCCTAACACCTGGTCTGGCTCATTGCCCAGCACCAAATCCAATGTAGCCTCACCTCTAGTTGGCCTCTCTACATACTGAGTCAAAAAACCTTCCTGCACACTCTGTACGAAAACTGACCCCTCTAACGAGCTAGAGCTATAGCTATTCCAATCAATATTAGCAAAGTTAAAGTCCCCCATCACAATTACCCTACTACTTTCACTCCTAATCAGAATTGACTTCGCAATCCTTTCCTCAACCTCTCTAGAACTATTAGGAGGTCTGTAAAAGACTCCCAACAGGGTGACCTCTCCTCTCCTGTTTCTAATCTCAGCCCATACTACCTCAACAGACAAGTCCTCATCAAACTTCTTTTCTATCACCGTGATACAGTCTTTGACCAATAACGCCACTCCTCCCCCCCTTCTACCTCCTTCTCTACTCCGACTAAAGCATTTGTACCCCGGAACCTGCAACATCCATTCCTGTCCCTGCTCTACCCAAGTCTCTGAAATGGCCACAACATCGAAGTTCCAGGTACTGGTCCAAGCTGCAAGTTCCTCCCCCTTATTGCGAATACTCCTTGCATTAAAGTATACGCATTTCAAACCATGCCCTACCCCACCCGTATGCTGCTGTGTTTTACAGCTTTCCTCTATGACCCCCTTACTCTCATCCCTCTTAGCACCCCAACTATTCAGGATCCCACCCCCCCCGAATCAGTTTAAAGCCCCCATCATAGCCTTAGCAAATTTTCCCCCCAAGATATTAGTCCCCCTCTGGTTCAGGTGTAGACCATCTCTCTTGAAGAGGTCCCACCTATCCCAGAATGAGTCCCAATTGTTAAGGAACCTGAACCCCTCCCTCCTGCACCATCCACGCAGCCATGAGTTCAAACTATCCCTTTCTCTGTTCATCTCTAAACTATCTCTTGGCACAGGCAAGAGTCCAGAGATAACCACTCTGCCTGTTATGGACCTAAGCTTCCACCCTAACTCCATAAATTTCTGTTTAATATCCCCTTCCCTTGTCCTACCTACATCATGTGTCCCCACATGAACTATGACTTGGGGCTGACTCCCCTCACCCTTAAGAATCTTAAAAACCCGATCTGCAACATCCTGGACCCCAGCCCCTGGGAGGCAACACACCAGCCCTGAGTCCTGTTTATTACTATTTACCCTCCTATCTGTCCCTCTAACTATGGAGTCTCCTATAACTAGGCCTAATCTCTTATTCCCCCCACCCACCTGAGCATTCTCAGCAGGCTCACCCCCAGAGACCTGCTCCCTTTGGTCAGCTCCAGTTGATTCTTCCTCAACTGTAGCCTCCAAGACAGAAAATTTATTTTGGAGGGGAACAGCCCCAGGGGATTGTCTCCCCGATTGCTTCTTACCCCTCCTCCTAATAGTTACCCAATTATCACTTATAGGAGTTACAATCTCTTTGTTACTCCTGCCTATATCCTCCTCAACCTCTCGAATTACTCTGAGCTCCTCTAATTCCAGCTCCAGCTCCTTAACACGATCCTCAAGGAGCTGCAAATGTGCACACTTCCTGCAGGTATAATCAGCAGGAACACTACTGGTGTCCCTCACCTCATACATACCGCAGGAGGTGCAATGTACTACCTGCACTGCCATCACTGTTACTTTAATTTGCAGGAGAGAAAAAAAACTTCACACACACTTTTATTATTAGGTTAGAGGAGGGGGGAGGGTGGGATACTCTACCTGTGTAGAGTATCGGGTTACCTCTCTGGACCAATTTATAGAGTCAGAGAGAAAAACTACAACTACCGGCAGCCCCTAGTGACGACTTCCGGTTACAAGTTAGTTTAAATAAAAAAAAACGGCAAAAACTACTCCCGCTCGCTGTTTTAAACAAAGAGAAAAGTTAAAAAGCTACTTAACAATCGAACTTCTCGCTCTCCCAAATCGCTGCCTCTCCGTGCTGCTCCAATGGAACAATGAGGAGAGATTTGGCAAATTGGGACTGTTTTCCTGAGAAAAACATAGACGTAGAGGAGATCTGATAGAGGTGTACAAGATTTTGAAGGGGATTGTTAGAGTAAACAGGGTTAAGCTTTTTCCTAGGATGGACTCAAATAGCACAAGGGGTCACGGGCTTAGGGTGAGGGGGGGTAAGGTGTAATTTGGATGCTAGAGGGAGTTTTTTCACACAGAGGGTGGTGGGGGTATGGAATGCGCTGCCAAGTAAAGTGGTGGAGGCAGGTACTCTGGAGTTATTTAAGAAATACTTAGATGGGCACATGAACAGAATGGGAATGGAGGGGTATAGAAAACTGATTTAAAATAGGGATCATGAGCCTTGGGAGTCCCTGGGAAGTGTGTAAATAGATGATGATATTTGATGTTACTTGTTTGGTCCGCCTTGTTGTCTAACGAGGGGCATACACGCAATGGGTTGTGGAGGACTGCTCTTGGATCTTTTTCGAGAGTATCCTAGTGCTTCACGTCGTTAGTGTACACTTGACCTGGACCATTTGATGGGCAACACAACAGCTCAGTGACTATCGCTGTGCTGTGCAGATACATGGATTTGGGCCTGTGTCTGTGGGAGTTTGCGCATTCTCCCCGTGCTTGCATGGTTTTTCTCCAGGTGCTCCGGTTTCCTCCCACATCCCAAAGATGTGCTCTTAGGCTAATTGGCAAAACAAATTCTCCCTAAATTGTCTCAAATTTGGTTTTTAATCCATACATCTATCAACATGGACAGGGATCGTGGGTAGAGGTGGGAACATCGGGGTGGCGGTGTGGGCTCGTTGGGCCGAAGGGCCTGTTTCCCGTGCTGTTTTGTTCTTTGTTCAGACCACCACGCCTAAGCACTTTCCAGTCTATATAAGGGAAGGTAAAATCTCCCACTACAACAATGCTATTTTTTCTGCAACTATCCAGAATCTCCTTACACATCTCTTTCTCCACTCCGGGGGGCTGTCGAGGGGGATGGAGGGGGCTGTCGTATACCCCCAGCATAGTGACTGCGCCCTTCCTGTTTCTGAGCTCCACCCACTGCAACTCTTTACATGACCCTTCTAAATTGTCTTCCGTCTGCACTGCTGTAATATCAGTATTGCTTCTCTCCCACCTCTTCTCGTCCCTGCTCTGTCTCGGCTAAACCACTTATACCTGGAATATTCAGCTGCCACTCCTGTCCTTTCAACCAAGTCACATCACTGCAACCACATTCAAGTTCCGCGCGTGCATTGAGGCTCTAAATTCATCTGTCTTGCCTGTTATGCTCCTTACATCCAAGCAGACCTACTCCACTCCTCCCCCAGATTGCTCTTCCTTTTAGATAGCCTTGTCCTGGCCCCAAGCTCGCCCCCAGCCTTATTGTGCTGATTGACCTATTGTTTTGACCCTGTTTACTCCTCAATTCCGCCTCCCTCCTTTCACATCCCCTAACTCCGGATCCTCCCTCCATCCCTCCACACTCCCCTCCTCCTCCTCCTCTCACTTACCGATCACAGCCAGTGTCAGGAAGGTGAAGGCTCCGCTCAGGGGGAGGAGGTCGGGCCGGGACAGGGTGAGGAGGCGGCGGCTGATGGCGGTGCGCGCCGAGCCCGGAGCCTCCCCCCGCGGGCCCGGAGCCTCCCCCCGCGGGCCCGGAGCCTCCCCCCGCGGGCCCGGCAGCAGCCTCTCCAGCAGCCCGGCCGCCAGCCCCGAGGCCGAGTGCGAGAGCAGCAGCAGCGGCCAGGAGAGGCCGGGGCCGCGGTCCCCCCGCACCAGGCGCCGCAGCGGCAGCAGCAGGCTGGAGCAGGCCGTGTAGAGCAGCACCGGGCCCCGCAGGCAGCCCAGCCGGGGGCCCAGCAGCAGCCCCAGGGACAGGGCCCCCAGCACCGCCACAGCCGGCAGCAGCGGCCCCGGGACAGGCGGCAGCAGCGGCGGCAGCAGCAGGTGCAGCAGAGCGGGGAGCAGAGAGAGCGCCAGTGCCCGGGGGCAGCACTCTGAAACCGGGGAGGGAACCCCCAAAGGAAGCCGGCTGGACCCGGACACCATCCTCCTCAAAGAGCCAGAGCAGAGTGATCCAGGTCGGCCACAGCTTTCAGTTTCACTACCAGAGAGAGAAAGGCCCGCCCAGAGAACACACAACGAGAAAGTGTGGAGAAATATACAGAGAGAAATGTATATACAGAGAAATATATACAATATAGAGTATACATAGATAAATACATCATGTACAGAAAATATAAACTACATGCAGAGAGAAGTTATGTATATATAGAAATATATACCAATATGTACTATATATAGACAAATAGTATTGGGATAAATATTAAATACAGAAAATGTGGAATACATATAGAGGGTGTAGATAAATATATGCAGAAATATGAATATAAAATAGATTTATATAGAGAGGAATAGTACAGAGATAAATACATAGAGAATACAAATTACATATAGCCAGAAAGAATAGGTAAACATAAAAATATACGATACAAATTACATATGGAGAATAGAGATAAATATATATAATAAATTATATAGAGTTTAAATAAATATAAATTATATCTATAGATTATATATAGAGACAATGGTTAAATTATATAGGTTATATATGGAGAGAGAATATAGAGATATACACCACGAGGTATTGAAAAATATATGTAATGTAGATTATATACAGAAAGATGAGATAAATATATAAATTATATACAGAAATACATCCCAGAGAGGAAGAAAGTATAGAGATAAATATAAACAATACTGATTGTAGATACATAAAAAGAATTAATATGTACCATGTATAGATAAATATACATCTATATATATTTTATATACAAAGGAAGTATACACAAAATAGATTATATAGAGAGAATATAGATAAATATGCAACAATATAGATTTCACAGAGTGAATATAGGTAACTACATAGAAAGTAGATAAATGTGTGTGTGTGTGTGTATATAAGATATAGAACATATAGAACATAGAACAATACAGCACAGAACAGGCCCTTCGGCCTTCGATGTTGTGCCGACCAAAATAAAAAGCAATGCCCCTCCAAACTAAACCATTCCCTTCTCTTCCATATACTTATCAATTAACTCTTAAACGCCACCAAACTTGGCGCATCTACAACAGCTGCAGGCAGGGCATTCCACTCCCTAATCACTCTTTGAGTAAAGAACCTACCTCTGATATCCGTCCTATAACTCATACCCCTTAATTTAAAGCTGTGTCCCCTCGTGCTAGCTTTCTCCATCCTAGGAAAAAGGCTATCACTGTCCACCCTATCTAAACCTCTAATCATCTTATATGCTTCAATAAGATCCCCTCTTAGCCGCCTCCTTTCTAACGAAAACAACCTCAAATCCTTCAACCTCTCTTCATAGGACCTGCCCTCCATACCAGGCAACATCCTGGTAAACCTCCTCTGTACCCTCTCCAATGCCTCACATCTTTCTTATAATGTGGGGACCAGAACTGCACACAATACTCCAAGTGCGGCCGCACTAGAGTTTTGTACAGTTGCAACATGATGCTGCGGCTCCTAAATTCAATCCCCCTACCAATAAAAGCTAAGACTCCATATGCCAATCTCCCTACCAATAAAAGCTAAGACTCCATATGCCAATATGTATTGTGGTCACCGTTCTCCTGAAGGTTGGGTATTTTGCTGCGAACAATGGTCTGTTTGAGGTTGCGCAGTTGTCTGAAGGCAAGAAGTAGAGGGGGGGGGTGGGGGGGGTGCGCGGTGGATGGCTCTGGCGAGATGTTCATCATCATCAATGATGTGTTGAAGACTCCGGAAAAGATGTCATAGCTTCTCCGCTCCGGGGAAGTACTGGACCACAAAGGGTATCTGTCCACATGTCTCGTGTTCATCTTCTGAGGAGATCAGTGTGGTTTATCGCTGTGGCACGCCGGAACTATCGATCGATGAGTCGAGCGCTATATCCTGTTCTCATGAGGGCATCTTTCAGCGTCAGGAGGTGTCTGTCGCGATCCTCCTCATCTGAGCAAATTCTATGTATACGGAGGGCTTGTTTAACGTGTTTCGGGTGGAAGCTGGAGAAGTGGAGCATTGTGAATTTGTCTGCCGGCTTGCGGTACAGTGAGGTGCTGAAGTGACCATCCTTGATGGAGATGCGTGTATCCAATAATACAACCAATTCTGAGGAATAGTTCATGGTGAGTCTGATAGTGGGATGGAACTTGTTGATATCATCATATAGTTGTTTCAATGATTGTTCACCATGAGTCCAAAGGAAAAAAATGACACCAATTATCCAGTGTATAGCATTGGTTGAAGGTCCTGTGCAGTGAAGAAGTCTTGTTCGAACCTGTGCATGAAGATGTTGGCATATTGAGATGCGAATTTGGTCCCCATGGCTATTCCGTGTATCTGGACATTGTGGTCCAGGATAAAGGGATGAGCTGTAAAATTGCATCTGGAAACTGGCAGTTGTTGGCATTGACTACTGAGGCAGTTGCAGCAATGCGATCGTCATGGGGGATGTTGGTGTAGAGTGCCGAGACATCCATTGTGACAAGGAGTATCCCTGGTTCAACTGCTCCATGGGTGCTGAGTTTCCGTAGGAAGTCCGTAGTGTCACAACCAAATTCGCACCTCAATATGCCAACATCTTCATGCATAGGTTCAAACAAGATTTCTTCACCGCATGGGATCTTCAACCGAGGCTATAAACTAGATACATTGATGACATTTTTTTCCTTTGGACTCATGGTGAACAATCATTGAAACAACAATATGATGACATCGACAAGCTCTATCCCACCATCAGACTCACCATGGACTATTCTCCGGAATCGGTTGCATTCTTCGACACACGCATCTCCATTAAGGACGGTCACCTCAGCACCTCACTGTACAGCAAGCCAACAGACAACCTCACAATGCTCCACTTCTCCAGCTTCCACCCTAGACACGTTAAAGAGGCCATCCCCTATGGACAAGCCCTCCGTATGCACAGAATTTGCTTAGATGAGGAGGATCGCGACAGACACCTCCAGATGCTGAAAGATGCCCTCATGAGAACAGGATATGGCACTCGACTCATCAATTAACAGTTCTGACGTGCCACAGCGATAAACCGCACTGAACTCCTCAGAAGACGAACACGGGACATGATGGACAGAGTACCCTTTGTGGTCCAGTACTTCCCCCTGAGGTGACCATCCTTGATGGAGTTGCGTGTATCCAATAATACAACCAATTCTGGAGAATAGTTCGTGGTGAGTCTGATAGTGGGATGGAACTTGTTGATATCATCATATAGTTGTTTCAATGATTGTTCACCATGAGTCCAAAGGAAAAAAAAATGACACCAATGTATCCAGTATATAGCATTGGTTGAAGGTCCTGTGCAGTGAAGAAATCTTGTTTGAACCTGTGCATGAAGATGTTGGCATATTGAGATGCGAATTTGGTCCCCATGGCTGTTCCGTGTGTCTGGACATTGTGGTCAAGGATAAAGGGATGAGCTGTAAAATTGCATCTGGAAACTGGCAGTTGTTAGCATTGAGTACTGAGGCAGTTGCAGCAATGTGATTGTCATGGGGAATGTTGGTGTAGAGTGCCGAGACATCCATTGTGACAAGGAGTATCCCTGGTTCAACTGGAGCGGAGAAGCTACGACATCTTCTCTTGGAGTCTTCAACACATCATTGATGATGATGAACATTTCGCCAGGTCCATCCCCACACCCCCACTTCTTGCTTTCAGATAACCGCGCAACCTCAAACAGATCATTGTTCACAGCAAACGACCAACCTTCAGGAGAACAGTGACCACAATACCACACAACCCTGCCACAGCAACCTCTGCAAAACATGCCGGATCATCGACATGGATAACATCATCAAACGTGAGAATACCATTCACCAAGTACACGGTACATACTCTTGCAACTCGGCCAACATTGTCTACCTAATACATTGCAAGAAAGGATGTCCCGAAGCATGACACATTGGGGAGACCATGCAGACACTACGACAGCGGATGAATGAGCATCGCTCGACAATCACCAGGCAAAATTGTTCCCTTCCTGTTGGCGAGCATTTCAACGGTCACGGGCATTTGGCCTCCGACCTTCAGGTAAACGATCTCCAAGGGGGCCTTCACGACACACGACAGTGCAGAGTCGCTGAGCAGAGACTGATAGTCAAGTTTTGCACACATGAGGATAAGTGTATGCTTAAATTGGACCATCTGATGGGCAACATGACAGCTCAGAGACTATCGCTGTTGCTGTGCAGACGCATGGATTTGGGTCTGTGTCTGCGGGAGTTTGCGCGTTCTCCCCGTGGTTGCGTGGGTTTTCTCCGGGTGCTCCGGTTTCCTCCCACATCCCAAAAATGTGCTCTTAGGCTGATTGGGCAACAAATTTTCCCTATATTGGTCCCTAATTGTCATTAAGACGTTAGGACGGCGGCGTGGGCTCATTGGGCCGAAGGGCCTGTTTCCCGTGCTGTGTTGCTCTTTGTTCTTTGTTCTTTGTTCTTGTCTTAACAGGGGCCTTGGCTTCATGTCACACTATCTGTAACCCCCATGACTTGCCTGGGTTAGCAAAAAACCTCACTTACTGTGCTGTCTGGAGACAATACACATTTCTTTAACCTGTGCTCAGTGCTCCTTCCACTCACATTGTTAGCCACTTTAAGACTTGAATAGCAGATTAGGTGTAAAGATTCGCACTATAATCAGTAATCTGTAATAGTCTGTGCTGGTATCTGTGCTGTTGGAGACCAGAACACTTCATTCACCTGACGAAGACCATAGAGTTGAAAGCTTGTGAGTTTACTATCAAATAAATTGGTTGGATTTAAATCTAATTTTGTCAGACTTCTTACTGTGTTTACCCCGGTCCAACGCTGGCATCTCTACATCAGCAACCTGAATTTTCAGACTTTGCCCAACAACAAATGATTCACATCGGCTGTTTGTTCTCATTGGTTTTTTGTTCCCAATTTCTCCCGCTGTAACCAGGAGTTTCCCGGAATTATTGTCATTTTCCAAGAATATCTAAGCCTGGAGGAGGGGCAGAAAGTGAGATTACTGGGGTGGGGTGTGGTGGGGGGGGGCAGCGGGCAAAGGTAGCAGGAATTTCCCAGTGTTGGCAAATGGCAGAGATCCTGAAGAGAAAATACAGTGTGAGCAATTGCATTATACTTTAGGGCATTATTCTGTACTCTGACCCTTTGTCCCATTTGTTCCCCATTTCTAAGGACAACCTGTGGGAGACTGAGCAGGGGAATAAATTGTGGGACAATAAATTTTTGGAGTTGCTGAATGAAGGATTATACTGAGTCCACAAGATTGCATTAAACCTGCTCTCCTTCCTGCTCAGGTGGTTTCCAGACCCCCCTCTGCCATTATAGTAGCCCTCATTCTCCACTCATATGGCAACCACCCCAGTCTGCAGTCAAACTTTTACACCCACATAACCTGGCCCAAGGCGAGTGTGAAAGCAGGAAGGAACAGGCAGGAGAGGTTGGGAATAGGAGATGACAGAGCAATGGGTGGACAGACTAGAACAAGTTATGTACAGTAACGGGACCCTGAGTGAGTAAGGATCCTTAGGATTTAGCAGAGAGAGAAAGAGGGTCCTCAGAGAAGGGAATAGGAGAGCACATGGAGCCAGGAGGGCAAGCAAATTAAGGAGTGGGCCTTGAAGGCAGGAGAGTCATCCCTGAGAGCCGGCTGGAGTAATTGAGGTTTGGTCCAGAGTGCAGTTGGAGCAGGATCCAGGGTTACTACTGGGACTCAGCAATCCCACAGAGAGTGAGAAAGACACCAGAGCCCCAAAACACCAGCCCCATACAGGGAGGGAGCAAAGCAGCCCCACTCCATGTGTTTATGTGATGGCCCCTTCTCCAAGCCTACACTTTGGAATCTCTGAGTGTGTGAGGACATAATTGCACTGGAGGGGGGAGGAGCGATGAGAGGAGATTCACCAGGATGCTGTCTTGAATGGAACATTTAAATTATGAAAAGAGATTGGGTAGACTTAGGTTGTTTTCATTGGAGCACAGAAGACTGAGGGGTGACCTGATTGAGGTGTATAAGATTATGAGATACATGGACAGTGGATAAGGAGCAGCTGTTTCCCTTGGAGGACTGTTGAGAGTCAGCCACATTGCTGTGTCTCTGGAGTCACACGTAGCCCAAACAGGTTAGGACAGCAGATTTCCTTCCCTAAAGGACATTAATGAACCAGGTGGGTTTTTCTGACAATCTACAATGGTTTCATGGTCATTGATAGATTCTTAATTCCAGATATTTTATATTAAATTCAAATTCCACCATCTGCCATGATCTCCCAGAATATTAGCTAAATTTCTGGATTAATAATCAAGCGATATATTATTGCTACATTATATATATCTGGCAATAATACCATTAGCCACTACCTCTCCAGTGTGTTTTCTTTAATCTGTCAAGGGTGGGCTTTGCTAGAAAGGCCAGCAATTATTAATTCATTGTTTCCAGAGGAGCAATTGGAGTGGAGATACAGTACAGAGAGCTTGTAGGTAAGAGGGATTTTTATCTTACTTTTCTTGGAGGTTTTTTTTCTAAATTGGGAGTGTAAAACCAAAAGTAGGACCCAGTGACACCTGGGAAGGTTTTTTTTCCCACACGCTTTAAGAAATGATGCTCCTTTGTCAGGTGTGTGGAAGGTTCTGATCAGAGAAAGGCTTATAAAGACACACACAGTTTACAGAATACTGATTAGAATGCACGTCTTTACAACTAACCTGCTATTCAAGTCTTAAAGATGCAGACAATGTGAGTGGAGATAGCATTAGCTTAGGTTAAAGAGATGTGTATTGTTTCCAGACAGGACAGTAAGTGAGATTTTACAAGCCTAGGGAAGTCATGGGAGTTACAGATAGTGCGACATGAACCCCAGATCCCAGTTGAGGCCGTCCTCATGTGTGTGGAACTTGATTATCAGTCTCTGCTCAGCGACTCTGCGCTGTCGTGTGTCGTGAAGGCCACCCTGAAGAACGCGTACTCGAAGTCAGAGATCAAATGCGCGTGACCGCTGAAGTGTTCGTCAACAGGAAGGGAACAGTCTTGCCTGATGATTATCGAGCAATGTTCATTCATCCGTTGTCATACCGTCTGCATGGTCTCCCCAATGTACCATGCTTCAGGACTTCCTTTCCTGCAGTGTATTATGTAGACAATATTACCCAAGTTGCAAGAGTATGTGCCGTGTACCTGGTGGATGGTGTTCTCACGTGAGATGATGTCATCCATATCGATGATCCGGCATGTCTTGTAGAGGTTCCTGTAGCAGGGTTGTGTGGTATTGTGGTCACCATTCTCCTGAAGGCTGGGTAGTTTGCTGCAAGCAACGGTCTGTTTGAGGTTGTGCGTTTGTTTGAAGGCAAGAAGTGGAGGTGTGGGAATGGCCCTGGCGAGATGTTCATCTTCATCAATAATGTGTTGAAGGCGCTGGAGAAGATGTCATAACTTCTCCACTCTGGGGAAGTACTGGATGTCCATCGTGTCCCATGTTTGTCTTCTGAGGAGGTCGATGCAGTTTCTCGCTGTGGCACGTCGGAACTGTCGATCGATGAGTTGAGTGCCATATCTTGTCCTTATGAGGGTATCTTTCAGCATTTGGATCCTCCTCATCTAAGCACATTCTGTGTATATGGAGGGCTTGTCCGTAGGGGATGGCTGCTTTAACGAGTTTAGGGTGGAAGCTGGAGAAGTGGAGCATCATGAGGTTATCTGTGGGCTTGTGGTACAGTGAGGTGCTGAGGTGACCGTCCTTGATTTTTTTTTAGAGCAACACAGCACGGGAAACAGGCCCTTCGGCCCAACGAGCCTGCGCCATCGTCATAACTATATAGTAACAGTTCCATTATCCTATCCTAATTTTAGGTTATTCCTAATATAGAAGAGTCTAAATGTAGGGACAATTTGTTTCCCAATCAGCCTAAGAGCAAATTTTTGGGATGTGGGAGGAAACCGGAGCGCCCGGAGAAAACCCACGCAACCACGGGGAGAACGCGCAAACACCCGCAGACACCGGCCCAATTCCAAGTGCCTGCACAGCTACAGCGATAGTCACTGAGCTGTCATGGTGCCCTTCAGATGGTCCAGATAAAGCACTCATTTACGACATGAAGCACCAGGCAACCCATGAATCAACATCCAAGAGCTGTCCTCGCACCACCTGCCGAATGCATGCTCCTTGTTGGTCAAGTATGGACCGAATTACCTGTGGAAAAAAAAGCCATAGTTAAACAGTCCTACTATATCCCTCTATCTGCATACCGCTCATGTGGCTGTCCAAGAGACCCTTAAACAGCCCCAGCGTGCCTGCTCCCACCACCTTACTCGGCAGTGCATTCCACACCCCCACTACCCTTTGTGTGAAAAACTGCCCTCTAATATTCGTCTTATACATAGCCCCCCTCACCCTAAGGCCATGACCCCTCGTCCTATCCATTTCTGAAGGTGGAAAAAGTTTACCTCCATTTACTCTATCTATACCCCTTATAATCTTATACACCTCTATGAGATCCCCTCTAAGCCGACGTCTTTCAAGGGAAAACAACCCCAGTCTATTTAATCATTCCTCATAAGACAGTCCTTCCATACCAGGCAGCATCCTGGTAAACCTCCTCTGCACTCTCTCCAAGGACTCCACATCCTTCCGATAGTACGGCGACCAGAACTGGACGCAGTATTCCAAGTGAGGCCTAACCAACGTTCTATACAACTGCAACATCAAACTCCTACTCTTGTATTCTATACCCTTTTCTATGAAAGCTAACATACTATACGCCTTCTTTATCACCTTCTCCACCTGTGAGGACACCTTCAGAGACTTGTGAACCTGCACTCCCAAGTCTCTCTGCGTCTCTATGCTCTGTATAGTTTTACCTTTTATCCTATAACTCTCTTCTACATTTTTCCGGCCAAAATGCATCACCTCGCATTTATCCAGATTAAATTCCATTTGCCATCTATCTGCCCAGTCTACCAACCTACCTATGTCCTGTTGTATTGCCTGACACTGCTCCTCTGTACCCGCCAATCCAAGCATCTTGGTGTCATCAGCAAATTTGCTGATCTCACCACCTACCCCAACTTCCAAGTCGTTTATGTAGACCACAAATAGAAGAGGACCTAGTACTGAGCCTTGTGGCACTCCACTAGTGACAGGCTTCCAGCCGGAAAAAGAGCCTTCCACTACTACCCTCTGTCTCCTCCTCCCGAGCCAGTTCTCGACCCATCTACATACCTGACCCTGTATCCCATGCGCCTTCACCTTCTCTATCAGTCTACCATGAGGAACCTTGTCAAACGCCTTACTGAAATCCATGTAGACGACATCAACAGCATGTCCTTCATCAACTGTTTTTGTCACTTCTTCAAAAAATTCCACTAGATTTGTAAGACAAGACTTCCCCTTGACGAAGCCATGCTGCGTATCCCTGATCAGATCGCAGCGCTCCAGATGCTCATACATCCTGTCCCTAAGGATCCTCTCCATTAGCTTACCTATAACTGAAGTCAAGCTCACCGGCCTATAGTTCCCTGGGTGATCCCTCTGACCTTTTTTAAACAACGGTACTACGTTTGCTATCCTCCAGTCCTCTGGGACCTCACCTGTGTCCAAGGAAGAGACAAAGATTTGCGTCAGAGGCCCAGCATGGAGATGCTTGACTCCAAGAATGCAACCGATTTCAGAGAATAGTCCATGGTGAGCCTGATGGTGTGGTGGAACTTGTTGATGTCATTATGTAATGGTTTCAGTGTTTGTTCCCCATGAGTCCAAAGGAAGTTTTAAGTTGCTAGATCTGTTCAAAATCCATCCTAGTTAGAGGTCTTTGCAAGGTTGACAGGACTGGGTGTGCTGTTGTGGTTTCTGGTCAAAGGTGAATGCTGGGTGGTATATCCAATTGTATCTCTTATCAATCTTTCTGCATGAGTTCAACACAACTGAATGGCTTGCCATCCATTTCAGAGGGCAGTTAAGAAGTAACAGCATTGCAGTGAGTCTTGTGTAAACCAGACCAGATAAGAAGGACAGATTTACTTTTCTAAAGGATATTAGTGAATCAAATTGATTTTTAAAACAACAATTGATAGTTTAACGGTCACTATTTAATCCCAACAAATTGGATGATTTTAAATTTCACCAGCTAATATGGATTAAACGTTTGTCCCCGGACCATTTAACTGGACCCCTGGATTACAACCCCAGTGACATTGCCACAATGCCACTCTCACTGTGTGGGGTCTCCTTTTCTTCTCTGCATCTGATCACAGCCTCAGTCCCCTGTACAGTTGGTGTGTGTGTGTGGGTGTGATGCCGTCTGTTAGTAAGATTCTTGACACAGGGATCTCTAGCGATGCCGTCTGTTAGTAAGATTCTTGACACAGGGATCTCTAGCACCAAAGCAAGAGTATTAGGTTCCCTGTGAAAACCTTCATTCCTTCTATCTGCAAAATTAATTTCCAAATTAGCATGAATGAAAATTATGTACTTATAATAGAGCATTCTTAATTATTATTAATTAATATTCACATGAATATTAAGATACTAACTGCGCAGTCTCATTGTTCTACATTGTCACAAATACCAGAGGAAATGCAGGTTATACAAAGAACAGAGAAAATTACAGCACAGGATCAGGCCATTCAGTCCTCCAAGCCTGCACTGACTTAACTGAAACCTCTTAACTATGACTTAACTAAAAACTAAACCCTTCCGGGGACCATATCTCTCTCATTTGGAATACTGCGTCCAGTTCTGGTCACCCTCCTACTGGAAGGACGTGGAGACTCTAGAGAGTGTGCAGAGGAGGTTTACCAGGATGCTGCCGGGTATGGAAGGTCTGAGTTACGAGGAGAGGTTAGGCAAATTGGGGCTGTTTTCCTTAGAAAGATGTAGACTTAGAGGAGATCTAATAGAGGTGTACAAGATTATGAGGGGTATAGATAAACAGGGTAAAGCTCTATCCTAGGATGGACTCAAATAGCACGAGGGATCACGGGCTTAGGGTGAGGGGGTAAGGTATAATTTGGATGCTAGAGGGAGTTTTTTCACACGGAGGGTGGTGGGGGTATGGAATGTGCTGCCAAGTAAAGTGGTGGAGGCGGGCACTCTGGAGTTATTTAAGAAATACTTAGATGAGCACATGAACAGAATGGGAATGGAGGGGTATAGAAAACTGATTTAAAATAGAGATCATGAGCCTTGGGAGTCCCTGGGAAGTGTGTAAATAGATGATGATATTGATGTACTTGTTTTTATCCTACAGGTGCTTTGGTCCACCTTGTTGTCTAACGAGGGGCATACACGCGATGGGTCGTGAGAGGGCTGCTCTTGGATCTTTTTTGAGAGTATCCTAGTGCTTCACGTCGTTAGTGTACGTTTGACCTGGACCATTTGATGGGCAACACGACAGCTCAGTGACTATCGCTGTGCTGTGCAGATACATGGATTTGGGCCTGTGTCTGTGGCAGTTTGCGCATTCTCCCCGTTCGGGGGGGGTGGGGTCCTAAGTAGTTGGGGTGCTAAGAGGGATGAGAGTAAGGGGGTCATAGAGGAAAGCTGTAAAACACAGCAGCGTACGGGTGGGGCAGGACATGGTTTGAAATGCGTATACTTTAATGCAAGGAGTATTCGCAATAAGGGGGAGGAACTTGCAGCTTGGACCATTACCTGGAACTTCGATGTTGTGGCCATTTCAGAGACTTGGGTAGAGCAGGGACAAGAATGGATGTTGCAGGTTCAAATGCTTTAGTCGGAGTAGAGAAGGAGTTGGAAGGGGGGGAGGAGTGGCATTATTAGTCAAAGACTGTATCACAGTGACAGAGAAGAAGTTTGATGAGGACTTGTCTGTTGAGGTAGTATGGGCTGAGATTAGAAACAGGAAAGGAGAGGTCACCCTGTTGGGAGTCTTTTATAGACCTCCTAAAAGTTCTAGAGAGGTAGAGGAAAGGATTGCAAAGTCAATTCTGGTCAGGAGTGAAAGTAATAGGGTAATTGTTATGGGGGACTTTAACTTTACTAATATTGATTGGAATAGCTATAGCTCTAGCTCGTTAGAGGGGTCAGTTTTCGTACAAAGTGTGCAGGAAGGTTTTTTGACTCAGTATGTAGATAGGCCAACTAGAGGTGAGGCTACATTGGATTTGGTGCTGGGCAATGAGCCAGACCAGGTGTTAGGCTTGGAAGTTAGTGAACATTTTGGTGATAATGACCACAATTCGGTTACGTTCACCTTAGTGATGGATAGGGATAGGCATGAAGCTGGGGGCAGTAGTTATAGCTGGGGGAAGGGTAATTATGAGGCCATCAGGAGAGAATTAGGGTGCATAGATTGGACTAGGAAACTACAGGGACTGGGAACATCTGGAATGTGGAGCTTATTCAAGGAGCAGCTGCTGCGAGTCCTTGATAAGTATGTCCCTGTCAGGCAAGGAGGAAATGGTCGAGTAAGAGAACCTTGGTGTACGAAAAAAGTTGATTTTCTGGTTAAAAGGAAAAAGGAGGCTTATGTCAGGATGAGGCTTGAAGGCTCGGTTAGTGCAATGGATAGCTATAGATTAGCCAGGAGGGAGCTAAAGAGTGAATTGAGGAGAGCTAAGAGGGGACACGAGAAGACTTTGGCTGATAGGATTAAGGAGAATCCTAAAGCTTTCTTTAGATATGTTAAGAATAGAAGATTGGTTAGGGCAAGATTAGGGCCAGTCATAGACAGCAGTGGGAAGTTGTGCGTGGAGCCTGAAGAGATTGGAGAGGCACTGAATAAATATTTCTCTTCGGTATTCACGCGGGTGATGTAAATGTAGTTATGGAGAACACTGAGGTACAGGGTAGCAAACTGGAAAGTGTTGAAGTAGATAGGGAGGATGTGCTAGATATTCTCGAGGGTTTGAAGTTGGATAAGTCCCCTGGCCCGGACGGGATTTACCCTAGGATTCTCTGGGAGGCAAGAGAGGAGATTGCAGAGCCTCTGGCTCTGATCTTCAGGTCGTCGTTGGTTACGGGTGTGGTTCCGGAGGACTGGAGGATAGCGAATGTGGTCCCGTTGTTTAAGAAGGGGAAGAGAGACCTTCCAGGGAATTAGAGGCCAGTGAGTCTTACTTCTGTTGTGGGCAAAGTATTGGAGAGAATAATTAGGGATAGGATTTATAGTTATTTAGAGAGAAATGAATTGATTGGAGATAGTCAGCATGGTTTTGTGAAGGTAGGTCGTGCCTTACTAACCTCATTGAGTTTTTTGAAAAAGTGACTAAAGAGGTGGATGGGGGTAAGGCGGTTGATGTGGTATATTTGGACTTTAGTAAGGCGTTTGATAAGGTGGCCCATGGAAGACTTCTGCAGAAAATGCAGATGTATGGGATAGAGGGTGATTTAGCTAATTGGTTAGGAATTGGCTAGCAGATAGAAGACAGAGGGTGGTGGTTGATGGGAGATATTCATCGTGGAGTTCGGTGACAAGTGGTGGACCTCAGGGGTCTGTTTTGGGGCCCCTGCTGTTTGTAATTTTTATAAATGATCTGGATGAGGGTATTGAAGGATGGATTATTAAATTTGCAGATGACACTAAAGTTGGTGGAGTGGTAGATAGTGAAGAGGGGTGTTATAGTTTGCAGAGGGACTTGGACAAGTTGCAGAGCTGGGCCGAGAGGTGGCAAATGGAGTTTAATGTGGAAAAGTGTGAGGTAATGCACTATGGCAAAAATAATAAATGTGTAGAGTATAGGGCAAATGGTAGGATTCTTAGTAGTCTAGATGAACAGAGGGATCTTGGTGTGTATGTGCATATATCCCTGAAAGTAGGCAGTCAGGTCGAGAAGGTTGTTAGGAAGGCATATGGAGTCTTGGCTTTTATTGGTAGAGGGATTGAATTTCGGAGCCGCAACGTCATGTTGCAAGTGTACAAAACTCTAGTGCGGCCGCACTTGGAGTATTGTGTGCAGTTCTGGTCTCCACATTATAAGAAAGATGTGGAGGCATTGGAGAGGGTACAGAGGAGGTTTACCAGGATGTTGCCTGGTATGGAGGGCAGGTCTTATGAAGAGAGGCTGAGGATTTGAGGTTGTTTTCGTTAGAAAGGAGGCGGCTAAGAGGGGACCTAATCGAAACATATAAGATGATTAGAGGTTTAGATAGGGTGGACAGTGATAGCCTTTTTCTAGGATGGAGAAAGCTAGCACGAGGGGACACAGCTTTAAATTAAGGGGTGATAGTTATAGGACGGATATCAGAGGCAGGTTCTTTACCCAAAGGGTGGTTCGGGAGTGGAATGCCCTGCTGCAGCAGTTGTAGATGCGCCAAGTTTGGTGGCGTTTAAGAGGTTAGTTGATAAGTATATGGAAGAGAAGGGAATGGTTTAGTTTGGAGGGGCATTGCTTTTTATATTGGTCGGCGCAACATTGAAGGCCGAAGGGCCTGTTCTGTGCTGTAATGTTCTATGTTCTATACCATACGCTTTCTTTATCACATTCTCCACCTATACTGACACCTTCAGAGACTTGTGAACCTGCACCCCCAGGTCTCTCTGCATCTCTATATTCCGGATAGTTTTACCTTTTATCCTGATGCTGAAGAGGCTGAAATCAGCTCACTGCGCGGGATACTGTTGCGCCTATGTATCAATGCCGATATGCATACGCAATGGCCCCACACTGATGGCCTCCAAATTCTGGCCAGTCCCACAATGGTTCAATTGCTGGCCCCCCCGACCATTTCCAGCCCCAACACCCACACCTCTTGGTCCAACATGTATCCCCACCCTCACCCCTATCTCCTGCAGTCTTGACTCCCTCTTCCAACACCCGCCACAATTCTGATACACCCCGCAACCGCCTCCCCGCCAAAGCCGGCTGATTGCTTTGCCCTGGCCTGCCCTGATTGCTGGTCATGTGCAGGGAGCACCCCACCTTCCTCTCCCCGCCCAACTTTCTTTGAGGCCCCCAGCTTCCCCCCCACATTTCACTCCAGTGGGGTCGGACTACAAGTTCCATGTTAGTGGGGAGCTACTGAATGAACCACTGCTAGAGTGGGGGAGAAGGGGTAGAGAGAGAGATTAGCAGGAATGGAGACTTTAGTCCTAGGCCCTCTAATTAAATTTAAAAAATACTTTAATAAGTATTTAAATTACTTCTGTGCCTCCCACTGATATATGGTGCAGAACTGATGCTGCTGGAAATCCTTTGCTGGGAGGTACTTTTGCGGCAGCAACACGTGTGAATCCTGCACATTGCCTATCGCGAAATTCTCCTGGCCCACTGCACTAAAAAATTAGCACAGCTGAATGGGAAAATCATAGCCTTTGGTCGGAATCCTCCAACCGTTCATACCCTATCACCGTTGCCAGTGAGAATGGAAAATGTGGTGCTCAGCCAAATCTCCATATACTTCAGTAGGACTAGAGAATCCCGTTGGTGTGAACGGTCAGAGAATCCTGTTCTCTGCTCCCAGTGTCTTTTCAGGAGGAGTTCCAGATACTCATCACCTTCTGAAAGAAAACAATCCTCTCATCTTTGCCTTAAATTGGTGACTCCTTACTTTCAAACAGTGACCCATAGTTCAAGATTCTCTAACAAGAGGAAACATCCTTTCCACATCCACCCAGTCAGGTATTGACTCGATTTCAATCAAGTCGCCTCTTCCTCTAAACTTGAGTGGATACAAACCAAACTTGTCCAATCTTTCGTCATAAGACAACCTGTCCAATCCTAGTCTGGTAAATCTTCTCTGATCTGCTTCTAACACATTTATCTTTTCTTAAATAAGTAAGGAGACCAATACAGTACATGGTATTCATATATGAACAAAAAACAAAGAACAAAACAGCATGGGAAACAGGCCCCTCGGCCCAACGAGCCCGCACCACCACATCGATGTTCTCATGTCCACCCATGATCCCTGTCATCCCTGTCTATGTTTATAGATCTATGCATTAGAACCAAATTTGAGACAATTTAGGGAGAATTTGTTTTGCCAATTAGCCTAAGAGCATATCTTTGGGACATGGGAGGAAACCGGAGCACCCAGAGAAAACCCACGCAAGCACGGGGAGAATGCGCAAACTCCCACAGACACAGGCCCAAATCCATGTATCTGCACAGCACAGTGATAGTCACTGAGCTGTCGTGTTGCCCATCAACTGGTCCAGGTCAAGCGTACACTAACAATGTGAAGCACTAGGATAATCTTGAAAAATCCAAGAATAGCCCTCTCATGACCCATCGCGTGTATGCCCCTTGTTAGACAACAAGGTGGACCAAAGCACCTGTAGAATAAAAACAAGTACATTAATATCATCGACAATATCATCATATGGTCTCACCAATGATTTTCTCTTTGCAACTTCACACAAATTTAAGTTGTAAACAGACTTTGTTGCAAAACCATGTTAATATGGGGAAACAGCATGCAAGTATAATTAACCTACCAAAGAGCTGACACTGGCATGACTGTGCTCTTCTAATGATGTGGGAGTGAGAGGTGTAGGATCAATACCATGAACTGGAACGGACTCAGCTAATCCCACTCCCCTTATGGACACCCTGCCCTTTGAATACCTCTTGAGGATGACATGTCAGGGAAGGATTTTCTTCCTGAAAAAGAAGGCTGAGAGGTGACCTGATGAAGGTCTTTGAAATTCTGGAAGTTTTCAGAAGAGTGAATAGAGAGATGTTTGTTAGGTGTGTTCAGGAAGGTTTCCTGACACAGTACGTGGAAAAGCCTATGAGAGGAGAGGCTCTACTTGATCTGGTGCTTGCTAATGAACCAGGACAGGTATCAGATCTCACGGTAGGTGAGCATCTTGGGAATGGAGATCATAACTCTATCTCTTTCATGATAGTGATGGAAAGAGATAGGATCAGACAGGCTAGGAAGGTGTATGTCTGGAGTAAGGGGAAATATGAAAACATTAGGCAGGTAATTGGATGTATAAACTGGAAGGAGGCGTTCTTGGGGAAGAGTACAGAAGGAAAGTGGCGGATATTCAAGGAATGTTTGTCTGGGGCACTGCAAGACAACGTTCCGAGGAGTCGAGGAGGTTCTGGTAGGACGCGGGAACCGTGGTGCACGAAGGTTGTGGTGAACCTAGTTAGGAAGGGAAAAATGGTATATCAAAGGTTCAGAGAGCTAGGGGATGTTAGGGATCTAGAGGAGTATAAGGTGTGTAGAAGGGAGCTTAAAAAGAAAATTAGGAGATCCAGAAGGGGTCATGAGAAGGCCTTGGCAGGGAAGATTAAGGAGAATCCCAAGGCCTTCTACAAATATGTGAAAAGTAAAAGGATGAGAAGAGAAGGGATAGGGCCTATAAAAGGTGAAGGAGGAAAAGTCTGTGTGAATCCGGAAGAAATGGCAGAGGTGCTTAACGAGTACTTTGCCTCGGTATTCACAGTGGAAAGTGAACTGGGAGATTGCACTGCAGGTTTGAGGCATACGGAAAAGATTGAGTATGTGGATGTTAGGAAAAAGGATGTGTTAGACCTGTTAAATTCTATCAAGATAGACAAGTCGCCGGGACCGGATGGGATGTACCCCAGGTTATTGTGGGAGGTGAGGGAAGCGGTTGCAGAGCCCCTGACGATGATATTTGCGTCCTCCTTGGAAACGGGAGAGGTTCCGGAGGATTGGAGGATTTAAGGTGCAGGGAAGCAAATACAAAGGAGATGTCAGGGGTAGGTTTTTCACTCAGAGGGTGGTGAGTCAATGGAACTGACTGCCGTCGGAGGTTGTTGAGGCAAACTCACTGGTGTCTTTTAAGAGACTTCTGGATGAGTATATGGAAAAGAATAGGATAGGGGGTTATAGATAGGTCTGTGGATTGGTAGATGTGATCGGCACAACTCGTGGGCCGAAGTCAATCCTCTATCCATTTGTGCTGTATTGTTCTATGTTCTATCTTCTATGATTGCGGATGTGGTTCCTATCTTTAAGAAAGGGAACAGGGATAGTCCAGGAAATTACCGACTGGTGAGTCTGACTTCAGTGGTTGGTAAGCTGATGGAGAGGCTTCTGAGGGATAAGATTTATGAACATTTGGAGAAGTTTGGATTGATTAGAAATAGCATGGTTTTGCCAAGGGCAGGTCATGCCTTACGAGCCTAGTTGAGTTCTTCGAAAATGTGACTCAACACATTGACGAAGGAAGAACGGTGGACGTAGTGTACATGGACTTTAGTAAGGCGTTTGATAAGGCGTTTGGAAATTAAAGTAACAGTGATGGCAGTGCAGGTAGTACGTTGCACCTCCTGCAGTATGTATGAGGTGAGGGACACCAGTAGTGTTCCTGCTGATTACACCTGCAGGAAGTGTGCACATTTGCAGCTCCTTGAGGATCGTGTTAAGGAGCTGGAGCTGGAATTAGAGGAACTCAGGGTAATTCGAGAGGTTGAGGAGGATATAGGCAGGAGTAACAAAGAGATTGTAACTCCTAAAAGTGATAATTGGGTAACTATTAGGAGGAGGGGTAAGAAGCAATCGGGGAGACAATCCCCTGGGGCTGTTCCCCTCCAAAATAAATTTTCTGTCTTGGAGGCGACAGTTGAGGAAGAATCAACTGGAGCTGACCAAAGGGAGCAGGTCTCTGGGGGTGAGCCTGCTGAGAATGCTCAGGTGGGTGGGGGGAATAAGAGATTAGGCCTAGTTATAGGAGACTCCATAGTTAGAGGGACAGATAGGAGGGTAAGTAGTAATAAACGGGACTCAGGGCTGGTGTGTTGCCTCCCAGGGGCTGGGGTCCAGGATGTCGCAGATCGGGTTTTTAAGATTCTTAAGGGTGAGGGGAGTCAGCCCCAAGTCATAGTTCATGTGGGGACACATGATGTAGGTAGGACAAGGGAAGGGGATATTAAACAGAAATTTATGGAGTTAGGGTGGAAGCTTAGGTCCATAACAGGCAGAGTGGTTATCTCTGGACTCTTGCCTGTGCCAAGGGATAGTTTAGAGAAGAACAGAGAAAGGGAAAGTTTGAACTCATGGCTGCGTGGATGGTGCAGGAGGGAGGGGTTCAGGTTCCTTAACAATTGGGACTCATTCTGGGATAGGTGGGACCTCTTCAAGAGAGATGGTCTACACCTGAACCAGAGGGGGACTAATATCTTGGGGGGAAAATTTGCTAAGGCTATGATGGGGGCTTTAAACTGATTCGGGGGGGGGGTGGGATCCTAAGTAGTTGGGGTGCTGAGAGGGATGAGAGTAAGGGGGTTATAGAAGAGAGTTGTAAAACACAGCAGCATACGGGTGGGGTGGAGCATGGTTTGAAATGCGTATACTTTAATGCAAGGAGTATTCGCAATAAGGGGGAGGAACTTGCAGCTTGGACCAGTACCTGGAACTTCGATGTTGTGGCCATTTCAGAGACTTGGGTAGAGCAGGGACAAGAATGGATGTTGCAGGTTCCGGGGTACAAATGCTTTAGTCGGAGTAGAGAAGGAGGTAGAAGGGGGGAGGAGTGGCATTATGGTCAAAGACTGTATCACGGTGATAGAAAAGAAGTTTGATGAGGACTTGTCTGTTGAGGTAGTATGGGCTGAGATTAGAAACAGGAGAGGAGAGGTCACCCTGTTGGGAGTCTTTTACAGACCTCCTAATAGTTCTAGAGAGGTGGAGGAAAGGATTGCAAGTCAATTCTGATTAGGAGTGAAAGTAGTAGGGTAATTGTGATGGGGGACTTTAACTTTGCTAATATTGATTGGAATAGCTATAGCTCTACTCGTAGAGGGGTCAGTTTTCGTACAAAGTGTGCAGGAAGGTTTTTTGACTCAGTATGTAGATAGGCCAACTAGAGGTGAGGCTACATTGGATTTGGTGCTGGGCAATGAGCCAGACCAGGTGTTAGGCTTGGAAGTTAGTGAACATTTTGGTGATAGTGACCACAATTCGGTTACGTTCACCTTAGTGATGGACAGGGATAGGCATGAAGCTGGGGGCAGTAGTTATAGCTGGGGGAAGGGTAATTATGAGGCCATCAGGAGAGAATTAGGGTGCATAGATTGGACTAGGAAACTACAGGGACTGGGAACATCTGGAATGTGGTGCTTATTCAAGGAGCAGCTGCTGCGAGTCCTTGATAAGTATGTCCCTGTCAGGCAGGGAGGAAATGGACGAGTAAGAGAGCCTTGGTGTACGAAA
>JAGIQG010000009.1:85781665-85860825 GCA_024679065.1 Sphyrna mokarran
CAGCAGTCAAGGAGCAGAGTGAAGGACTGAAGGACTTGTTAGAGCCTATGCAGTAACAGAGTCAGACCACTTGCTGCCTGTATCACCATGCAAAAATCCTCACCAATGCAAAAATCAGCAAGTTGAACAGCGCAACATCCTGTGTGTGTTCAACTCTTCAGCAAAGTCATTCCTGTTTAGTCCTACCATAAGACCGTATCTCCAGAATGGAAAATTCCACCCATTTTCCCAGTGTTTGCGCAAACAGTGCAAGTTGAAGCTTACTTCATCAGGTATTCCCTATTCAAAGCACAAAATTTGATTATGTACAGATCCCACCCCCCCTCCCAATCGCAGTTACAATCAGTTTCAGAAAGAGTCAGTGATGAAAACCCATTCTCTCCATTTTTCTCATCAGCTCCATTCATTAGTTGATTGAACTCCATAAAATGTCACTGAGGAAGAGAAATAAAAGATGGTTAGAGTGAGGCAAATCCACACAACAAACCCATCAGGCCCAACCCCCTCCCACCCAATCTATCGCTCTCCAAAAACCAATAACAGTTCCAGTGAGAAATGAAAATAGGACAGATGAATACATGGCTCAAGAGGTGGTGCAGGAAGGAGGATTTAAGTTTGCTGGATGACTGGGACTTTTTCTGGGGGCGGTGGGACATGTACAAATGGGACATTTTGCCCCGGGATCCACATTAGGCCAATATTTTTGTGGATAGCTTTGCTATTGCTGTTGGGAGGAGTCTGGTAGGAGAGGACACAGGACATTAATAGAGACACACTGACTTGCTTCCTTTACTATAGCAGAGAGAATTTAACCATGTTGAGCATCAAGAGAGTAAGACAAGGTTGGATGGTGTTTACTTTAATGCTTATTTTAACACCAGTTCAACACCGGCATCTCCACATCATAACTTCCATTGGTCAAAAAAAGACACAGGCAGTGGAAAGGTGTTTCTGAATGGAGGGCTGTGACAAGAAACACTCCTCAGGGATCAGTGCTGGGACCTTTGCTGTTTGTACAAGTATACAACGATTTGGAGGAAAAAGTAACTGGATTGATCAGCAAGTTTGCTGACAACACAAAGGTTATTAATTTGCAGATAGCAATGAGGATCAGAGGATACAGCAGATATAGATTAGCTGGAGACTTGTACAGAAAGATGGCAGATGGAGTTTAATCCAGACAAATGTGAGGTAATGCATTTTGGACTGTCAAATACATGTAGGAAATATACAGTAAATGGCAGAGCCTTTAAGTGTCTTGACAGATAAAGGGATCTGGATGTACAGGTACACAGGTCACTGAAAGTGGCAATGTAGGTGGACAGGTAGTCACGAAGGTATACAGCGTATTTGCCTTCATCAGTCGGAGCATTAAGTTAAAAATTGTCAAGTCATGTTGCAGCTTTACAGAACCTTAGTTAGGCTGCACTTGCGATATAGTGTTCAATTCTGGTCGCCACACAGGGTGTGGAGGCTTCAGAGAGGGTACAGAAAAGATTTACCAGGATGTTGACTGAATTGGAGATCATTAGCTATGAGAAGAAGTTGGAGAAATTTGGTTTGTTCTTACTAAAATGACAGAAGTTGAGGGGTGACCTGATAGAAATCTACAAAATTGAGAGGAGCATGGACAGAGTGGATAATCAGAAGGTTTTCCCCCAGGGTTTCAGAATCAATTACTAGGGGGCACAGGTTTAAGGTGCGAGGGACAAGGTTTAAAAGGAAATGTATGAGGCAGGTTTTCTCCACCCCACGCCCCCCCTCAGGGTAGTGGGTGCCTGGAACTCATTGCTGCAGGAGGTAGTGCAAGCGAATACGGTGGTGACTTAAGGGGCATCGTCTTGACAAATACATGACTAGATTGGAATAGAGGGATATGTCTTTAGAAGGGTAGGGGGTTTTAGTTAAGTTGTGCTGCATGGTCAGTGCAGGCTTGGAGGGCCAAAGGGCCTGGACCTGAGATGTAATTTTCTTTGTTCTTTGAGGTCCCCAAAAGAGTCAGGAGGAAAGAGATAGTAGATATAAAAGATAATTTACTTTCTTACACACATCAGTGAACTATCCTGCAAAATTTCAACTTCCCCAAAATAAATTGGGATTGTCATTGTGTAAAGGGTTTAAGCTAGAGAGTTTCTTGCATCAGTAAGCAGAAGGCCCAAAGGATAGTTGTAGTGTAGGATCTGGTTCTGGGGAAATGAATACTTTCAGCTTCGACGTGGCAGCATCTCAGCAGTAGCGAGCACAACTTGTTACAGTTCAAGTTTGTTATGGAGAAGGAGAAAATTGGCTTGCAAAAGTCAACTTCGAATTGGGGAAAAAAGCAGATTTTACTAAAATAAAGAAGGATTTGACCAAGGTTGACAATGAATTAAGTTTCCGGCAGAGCGGGGTGGGGGGCATGCGGAGCAGAGGGGGGGCGACGTTCAGTAAGGAGCTGGGGAGAGTACTAACATGTTTAGGGCTAAGTGCAAGAGCAATAGGTTCAGGAAATCTTGGATATCAGGAGATTCAAGGATGGGGGGGGGGGGGGGGGGGGGGGGTGGGGGGGATTTGAAAAAAGCTTTTTCACTCAGTTGTGGGAATCTGGAATGCACTGTCTGGGAAGATAAACAACCTTTAAAAAAATACAAAGAGCACTTGAAATATAATATTGAAGGATTTGAAGTAAGTGCATGAAAATAGGATTGATGTGAATTTACCAATGGCTATTATTGGTGCAGATTCGATGGGCCAAAGGGCTTTTTCTGTAATGTGTGACTATGGAGGAGGGGCAAAACAAGTCCCCATGGAGCAGCTGACAGCAGACACATCCCGGGTCAGTGATGAGAGCAGTTCCCAACTCCTCCCTCACAACTACCCAAGATATCCATGCCTCAAGTCCGTTACTCCAGGAGGTCCATTCCTAAGCTGTGTCAAATTGTACAACCCATGACGAGATTCTCCAGAGGTAGCCAATGGTGCAGACACAGGGACTAGAAAATCCCAATTGGTGGCCAACCGTGAACTGCCTCCATTGCTGAAGAACATGCTCTGAAGGGCTGGAAAATCCTCCCCGTCCTTAATGCACATATGCAGAGCCAGTTCCCACGCTAAGTGTACAGGAAACAACAACTTCAAAGCCAGTGCACAATCTGCTCACAATTGATCAGGAATGTTCGTACCTTTAGGCAGTAGCAGAAGAATTTGATGAAGATTCTGCTTTGTCAGAAGCTGTTAACAAAAAAAAACAAGCATTACAAAACTGTTCACCAACAGTGAGCCACAGACACAAAGAGGGTCACAATTACAGAGGGGGCCAGAGGTTGACACGTAGAAACACAAGAGAATGGACGTCTCACACACACACAAAAGGGAGACATCACATACCAATGAAGATAACAATAAACCAATGACTGTACACAGAGTGCAAGTAATGTTTCCTGCTCTTAGATAAAGATGCAGTGATTTGAGGCACACTTACTCTTTGCTGGATTGTAGCCAGTCTTCTGCCCTGCTGTAAAACAAGGAATTCTCAGTGAGCAGAGAACAACATTCAGAGAGGAGACACAATCATTTTCTCTCTCCCAGCCAGGATCACACACAAAGGAAGATAAATACATTATAATGGGAGGAGACTATTCAGGGTCATAGAAGTGGTTTTGACATTCAATGAGATCATAGCTAATCTACAATCTGACTCCCAGCCAGTGAAAGCAGTGTCTTCCCATATATTCTCATTACCTTAAATTTCATTAGATCATTTCTCAGCTTCCAAGATTGAAGAGAATACATTCCTAACTTTTTAAAAAATCTCTCACCTTTTCAGCCAAGCTACACTCCTCTGAAGGCAAATATCTTCTTCCTATAGTGTTAAGCCCAAAGCTGCTCCCAGTATTTCAGGTGTGGTCAAACCAGAACTTCTCGAAGAAGTGTCTTCCCCACTACCAAAATTACCTCTTCTCCCCCACCCTGATTCTTCCCTCCAAATAGAAAAGCAGTAATATTTTTGACTAATAATTTTTTTCTGAACCTGTAACCAGCGAGATGAATAACAGGAATCTAGTAGGTTTTGTAGATCTGGACTTCCAGGAGGCATTTGATAAGATACCACACGAAAGGTTAATACACAAGGTTTGGTCACATGGGATTAGGAGTAATTTGTCATCTTGGATAGAAGATTGGCTAACAAAAGGAAAGCAGAGAGGGTAAATTAGTCATGTGGTTGGCATGATGTTTATACTGGGGTGCATAGGGTTCGGTGCTCAGGGGTCAACTACTTACAATCTACATTAATAATGACTTGAATACAGGGATAGAAGGTACCATAGCCAAATTGGTAGATGATAGATACCAAAATAGGTGGGATGGTAAGTTGCGATAACAAAATAAGAAATTTACAAATGATCACCCAAGGCTAGAATTGAACACAGCTCCCTGGCACTATGAAGCAGCAGTGCTTGCCACAGTGCTGCCCACAGGAATCTGGGTCTCAACTGTTCACAGTAACCTTGATAATTGTCGCTGCAACAAAGATGAGTGTCATTGGAGACAAAGAACAAAACAGCTTGGGAAACAGGCCCTTCGGCCCAACGAGACCACGCCGCCACCCCGATGTTCCCACCTCTATCCGTGATCCCTGTCTGTTTATAGATCTATGGATTAAAAACCAAATTTGAGACAATTTAGGGAGAATTTGTTTTGCCAATTAGCCTAAGAGCACATCTTTGGGATGTGGGAGGAAACCGGAGAAAACCCACGCAAGCACAGGGAGAATACGCAAACTCCCACAGACACAGGCCCAAATCCATGTATCTGCACAGTACAGCAATAGTCACTGAGCTGTCATGTTGCCCATCAAATGGTCCAGGTCAAATATACACCAACTACGTAAATCACTAGGAGACTCAAAAAAAAAACTCCAAGAGCAGCCCCCTCACGACCCATCGCTTGTACGCCCCTTGTTAGACAACAAGGTGGACCAAAGCACCTGTAGGATAAAAACAAGCACATCAATATCATTGTCTATTTACACACTTCCCAGGAACTCCCAAGGCTCATGATCCCTATTTTAAATCAGTTTTCTATACTCCTCCGTTCCCATTCTGTTCATGTGCCCATCTGGGTATTTCTTAAATAACTCCAGAGTGCCTACCTCCACCACTTTACTTGGCAGCACATTCCCCACCCTCTGAAAAAACTCCCTCTAGCATCCAAATTATACCTTACCCCCCTCACCCTAAGCCCGTGACCCCTCGTGCTGAGACCATCCTAGGAAAAAGCTTAGCCCTGTTTACTCTGTCTATATCCCTCAATCTTGTATACCTCTATAGATCTCCAAGTCTATGTCTTTCTAAGGAAAACAGTCCCAATTTGCCTAACCTCTCCTCGTAACTCAGACCTTCCATACCAGGCAGCATCCTGGTAAACCTCCTCTGCACTCTCTCCAGAATCTCCACGTCCTTCCGGTAGTAAGGCGACCAGAACTGGACGCAGTATTCCAAATGAAGTCTAACCAACGTTTTGTACAACTGCAACATTAAAGGCCAGCTCTTGTACTCTATACCCCTTCCTATAAAGGCTAGCATACTATATGCTTTCTTCAACCTTCTCCACCTGCTCTGCCACCTTCAGAGACTTGTTCACCTACACCACCAGGTCCCTCTGCGTTTCTATACTCTTAATAGGTCTACCCTTTATCATATTTCTCCCAAAATGCATCACCTCACATTTATCAGGATTGAATTCCATCTGCCATCTGTCTGCCCAAGCTACTCACCCATGTCCTGCTGCATTGCCTGACAATGCTCCTCACTATCTGCAAGTCCAGCCATCTTTGTACCATCTGCAAACTTACTGATCACTCCACTTACTCCCTCTTCCAAGTCATTTATGTATATTACAAAGAGGTCCTAATACCAAGCCCTGCGGCACACCACTGGTGACCGACCTCCAGTTAAAAAAACCCTTCCACTATTACTGTCTCCTATTACCAAGCCAGTTACTTATCCATCTAGCTACCTGTCCTTGTATCCCATGAGCCTTGACCTTCTCAACTAACCTCCCACGAGGGACTTTATCAAACGCCTTACTGAAATCCATATAGACGAAGGGCGAGCCGTTGATGTCAACCATTTGTCACCTCCTCAAAAAATGCTACCAAATTTGCAACGCACGACCTCCCCTTAACAAATCCATGCTGTGTATCCCTAATCAGATTGCAACGCTCTAAGTGCCTATACATCCTAAGAATTCCCTCCAACAGCTTCCCTACCACTGATGTCAAACTCACCAGCCTATAATTTCCATAACGGAGACATTTCCTCTACAATTTAAACAGACATTAAAAAAAACATTGGAGCTATTATTTATCTATATTGGGTTAATTGAGCTTTTAAAAGAAAGTTAGCAAGTGTATGCTAATAGGGGACAAAATTTGAGCTGTGACTATTGAAGATTTACATTTATGATAACTATAACACCAGCTAAACGTGTTAAAACTAGGATCATATTCTGAAAGAAAATAAATAGTGCTGCAATAGTATTTGGATTAAGGTCTGGAAACATGTGAGGCAAAAGACCAGATAAGAATAGGAAGCCCTATTCAAATGTCCATCCTCTGCTTAAAATCCCAAATCTCAATAGAATAGACAAGATTGAGCTGGTAGAAACCTCTCTTAGCATTACCAAAAAAAAAACCCAAATAAATCCAAGAGAAATCTTCTTAAAATACAGAATCAGTATTAGATTTCTCCTACAAAGGGGAATAAAAAAAGCTAGCTAAAACTCAAATATATATTAATATTATGCAACAGGCAAGGACAATCAGAAGGAAATTGAAGCCATGAAAAAAAATAGCTGGTGAAGCACAAACATGTTCAGATACACACTTGGATAAAATCTCCCTCTCAAAACTGAGTTGTATCTCTCAAGTCCAAGCTATGGGTTTGAATTTTGTGAAGTTTTGATAACTTTTGAATACTTGTAATGAAGAAGGACAGAGTTTAGTTATTTTGTGTGTAATGAAGTTTAATGCCACGTGTAATTTTGTGGTAAATTGGGTCAGCACAGTAAAGGAAACATTTTGTGCAATAAATTTAAGAGTTCGAGTGTCTTTTACAGGTTCTAAGATAACAAGGTCAGTAATTGACCTCAAATTTCATGAGTTTAAGCTTTATTTAATATCCTCTCAAGAGATTTGATCAAATGTTTTTTCGTACGGATAAAATTCACGTGTTCACTTACATTAATCACCTCTTCAAACACTTCATTCGGTCATTTGACGCAAGTTCTCTTTGCAAATCCATGCTGTCTCTGAGCAGCCGAAAAGACTAGTGTTCAATCACCCCATCTTTAATGCTAGATTCTCATCATTTCCTGATACTCACAATAGGATAATGGATCTATAATTCCCTGCTCTCCCCCTTTCACTTTTCTCAATAGTGAAGGGAGAGGAGTATAAATTTTCCAATCTAAAAGGAATGGTTATACAATTGAAAAAGCTTTGGAGATTGCTATTCAAACATTACTCTTATCTGGCCTTGGGGTTTAGTCGCCATCCAATGTCATTTAATATTAATGAGAATTGTGTTGAGTCCCTGGCACACAGAGAACATTAAATTTACTGACACACTGCTTTCTTCCTCTACAGAAGATACTGACGTGTTCCCCATTTTGTATTCCCACTGACAATATACATCAGTTTTCAAAGGGCCCAATGTTTCAAACTTTTCACCTCATCTACTTCATGCGTTAATTTTGCTACCCCACACAAATTTCTTTTCATATCTATTTTTGTAACTTTCTGGGAAGGCCAGCACAGTGCTAACACCACTGAAGTAATAATCCAGAGTCCAGGTGAATGCTGTGGAGACAATGGTTCAAATACCACTGTCAGTTATTGTAAAAATCCATCTGGTTCATAATGTCCTTTAAGGAAGGAAATCTGTCATCCTTACCTGGTTGAGCCTAGGTGACTTTTAGCAACTGCCCTTGAAATGGCCTGGTAAGTAATTAGGGATGGGCAATAAATGCTGGCCTTACCACATTCCATAAAGGAACAAAATTTGCTTTTTTTGGTCTGTTTCCCATTTACCGGGGTCTGTGCAATTTTTTTGTATCTTTTTCTTTTATGTTGTCTGTTGAATTGTTCACGACTACCATTTGTGGCAAGTGGAGCTTTTGGATTTTAGGAGTCTAAATTGGGTATTCACTTTGGAAACAAAATCAAGGCAGATTACCACCTGAATGGTTGTAAATTGGGAGAGGGGAGTGTGCAGTGGGACCTGGGTGTCCTTCTGCACCAATCATTGAAGATAAGCATGCAGGTACAGCAGGTGGTAAAGACAGCAAATGGCATGTTAGCTTTAAAAGGTTGAGTACAGGAGCAGGGATGTGTTGTTGCAATTATACAGGGCATTGATGAGGCCACACCTAGAATACCGTGTGCAGTTTTGGTCTTTTTTTCTAAGGAAGGATGGTCTTGTTCTTGACAGTGCAGTGAAATTTACCAGGCTAATTCTGGGATTCTAGAATTTGTATTAGAAAACTATGCCACAAACATTTGGAAATTTCACAGTCTGTCTGATAGTTGCATCTCTGTTTTTCCTAATTTCTATGAAAGAATAAACCTCACACCCAGTCTTTGCTACCTATTACAACAGCTGTACTAGTGTCAATGCACAACTCCTAGTCCAGCCTTCAATCCTTTTCCTCTTTTCATTCTATTCAGAATGACTCCACTTCATACCTCTCATTATATGAGTTCTGAATTTATCCATAATCATTAAGGTTACACCATCCTATCATTTTCCTGATCTTATTTCTGAGTATCTTTAATTCCTGATTATTGAGTTGCAATGCCCACCAGGTCATACCCTCCAAGATGAACTTAAACTTCCAATTCATACAACAGATGCTTTGTAGAAAGATGCTCATCTGGGCAAATCCATTCCAATGATTCAATTTCACCATCTCTCTCCAAATGCAACTGTTTAACTTTGTGAAGTTTTGCCATTCCATGGAGTTCAAAAGTTATAATCTCACGTACCTCCCCCACCCACTAGGTGCCCATTTCCTACCTTTCTTCTTGTACAGGATGACACCCACAACAGTGAGAGCAACAAGCACCAGGACAGCAATAATAATGACAATAATAACTGGGAACCTGGAGTCAGCTTTTGGCTCTGAGGAGAAAAAAAAACAGATAAAAAGAGTTACATAACAGGCATCAGGAACATCATACAGCACAAAGACCAATTAAATTATAATATCTGAAAATACTGGGAAGTCTATGGTGTTGGATATGAGTCCCACTGGGATACAATGAACTCCTTCACACAGCTCAGCACTGACCCTCTCCCATAGCGAGGGAGACAGACTGGATCCTCACACATGGGGAGATGGTCTTACCATAAAACACCACCAATTTCTGGTTCAGCCCGGCATGATCCACCACACAGGAGAACTTGGCCGAGTCGCCCGGTTCAAAGTCGGTCTGTTTCTCCATCTGGTAAGTGCCATCGTGGTTGGGGCGGATCCCACTGGAATAAGGCTCATCGGCAGCCGCCTGATCTCGGTGCAGTTTCATCTCGATAGACTGAGGGTAGAAGCCAGTGGCCACACAGGAGAGTTTCTTACTGTCACCCCGCCGGGTAAAGGAGACGGTGGGAGCAACTGAGAGACAGAGAGAGAGAGAGAGATTAACACAGGAGCAGAGAAACTCCACACAGACTGAATTAAACCGACCCCATTCCCGGGGGACCGACCCCCAGATCTCCCCCTCACTCACTCACCGGCTCTCAGCTCTCTCTCTCCATACCGCAGGTATTTATTCAGCCACTCGATGCAGATTCCCTCCAGGTAACCCTTCTGCTGCTGATTCCCTGCTTGGTTCTTATCCCACTTGGCCTTGGTGATCTCCCCCCATTGTACCGGGGTCACCCACACGCTCCGCTCCTTATCGAAGCTCACGAAGTCTTTCCCGTCCCAGCCGAACTGGAAAAATCCCGCGGTGCTGCCGTCCTTCCGCAGCTCACAGCCATACATCACCTGATAGGTGTGGATCCCTGTCAATCACACAGAAACAGCCAATCACAGAGAGGAACAGGAGACCCCCACCCGCCCAGCGGGCTCGGGCAGCCAATAGGAAACAGCGGGATGAAGCGCGCACGCGCGCCCCCACTCCCGCCAGCCAATCAGGTTTAACAGGAACCCGGATGCCCCGCCCCCCGGCTCAGTGCGGGGGGGGGGGGGAGATGGTCACTTACCGCCGCTCTGATTGGTCCGCTCCGAGAGGATCTGAATATTGACTTTTCCCATCTGCTCCCAGCCCTGCCGCTTCTGTGTCTCCTCATCCCAGTAATCGGGTCCCTCACTGTCCGCCATCCAGTGCTGCCGGGGAACCATCTTCTTCAGAACACTGCCATAATGAACAAACTCCAGCTCATCCACATAACCGACTACCACAAACTCCGGCAGACTGGGAACCGGGGTCATTGATGTGTGGAAATACCGGAGAAAGTGAGAGTCTGAAAAACACAGATCAGGACATTAACCTCAAACACACACAATAATCCCCCCCCCCCAACACAGAGAGAGAGAGATCAGGACATGAACCCCAAACCCATCCCCACTCCCAAACACACAGAAAGGGGCAGAGACACAGCCAGATCTCCCGGTCTCTGCTCACTCCGCTTCATCACCACCAGCGCCGGGGCAGGATCAGTCTGTCTCTCCCAGTGAGCGGCTCCCTCAACCCAACACAACCCGGAGAACAGCTTCGCAACATCACTGTCCACACACTGAACCCCACCGACACAACACACAGGGCCCCCTACAAATAAACCCCACCGACACAACACACAGGGCCCCCTGCAAATAAACCCCACCGACACAACACACAGGGCCCCCTGCAAATAAACCCCACCGACACAACACACAGGGCCCCCTGCAATAAACCCCACCGACACAACACACAGGGCCCCCTACAAATAACCCCACCGACACAACACACAGGGCCCCCTGCAAATAAACCCCACCGACACAACACACAGGGCCCCCTGCAAATAAACCCCACCGACACAACACACAGGGCCCCCTGCAAATAAACCCCACCGACACAACACACAGGGCCCCCTGCAAATAAACCCCACCGACACAACACACAGGGCCCCTGACAAATAAACCCCACCGACACAACACACAGGGCCCCCTACAAATAAACCCCACCGACACAACACACAGGGCCCCCTGCAAATAAACCCCACCGACACAACACACAGGGCCCCCTGCAAATAAACCCCACCGACACAACACACAGGGCCCCCTACAAATAAACCCCACCGACACAACACACAGGGCCCCCTACAAATAAACCCCACCGACACAACACACAGGGCCCCCTACAAATAAACCCCACCGACACAACACACAGGGCCCCCTACAAATAAACCCCACCGACACAACACACAGGGCCCCCTGCAAATAAACCCCACCGACACAACACACAGGGCCCCCTGCAAATAAACCCCACCGACACAACACACAGGGCCCCCTGCAAATAAACCCCACCGACACAACACACAGGGCCCCCTGCAAATAAACCCCACCGACACAACACACAGGGCCCCCTGCAAATAAACCCCACCGACACAACACACAGGGCCCCCTACAAATAAACCCCACCGACACAACACACAGGGCCCCCTACAAATAAACCCCACCGACACAACACACAGGGCCCCCTACAAATAAACCCCACCGACACAACACACAGGGCCCCCTACAAATAAACCCCACCGACACAACACACAGGGCCCCCTACAAATAAACCCCACCGACACAACACACAGGGCCCCCTGCAAATAAACCCCACCGACACAACACACAGGGCCCCCTACAAATAAACCCCACCGACACAACACACAGGGCCCCCTACAAATAAACCCCACCGACACAACACACAGGGCCCCCTGCAAATAAACCCCACCGACACAACACACAGGGCCCCCTGCAAATAAACCCCACCGACACAACACACAGGGCCCCCTTACAATAAACCCACCGACACAACACACAGGGCCCCCTGCAAATAACCCCACCGACACAACACACAAGAAATAAACACACACAACAGGGCCCCCTACAAATAAACCCCACCGACACAACACACAGGGCCCCTGCAAATAAACCCCACCGACACAACACACAGGGCCCCCTAGCAAATAAACCCCACCGACACAACACACAGCCCCCTACAAATAAACCCCACCGACACAACACACAGGGCCCCCTGCAAATAAACCCCACCGACACAACACACAGGGCCCCCTACAAATAAACCCCACCGACACAACACACAGGGCCCCCTACAAATAAACCCCACCGACACAACACACAGGGCCCCCTACAAATAAACCCCACCGACACAACACACAGGGCCCCCTACAAATAAACCCCACCGACACAACACACAGGGCCCCCTGCAAATAAACCCCACCGACACAACACACAGGGCCCCCTGCAAATAAACCCCACCGACACAACACACAGGGCCCCCTACAAATAAACCCCACCGACACAACACACAGGGCCCCCTGCAAATAAACCCCACCGACACAACACACAGGGCCCCCTGCAAATAAACCCCACCGACACAACACACAGGGCCCATGTAGATAATGTTCAATCACACTGAGCACCATCAGGCTGTTATTTTTTGTAACAGTATACCGTTTATATTTAACCCCCTGTTGTCAATGGAAACTCCTTTCTCCCATTCTCTCTTTCAGCTTCTGTTGCATCTCATTGGCCAGATCCTAATAGTTCTAATATCTACAGAGTTCCAATGAGTTTTTCACTTTTTATGCATATTCATGTTTCCAACAATTCCAAATTACTTCTCCAAAATGTCATTCTCCTGAAGCTTTCCCTGCTTTTCTCCAAAAGGACACCTTACCTCACCAAAAGGATGCCCCTTGGCATCCGTCCCAAGAATTCTGTCTATTTAAGAATTTATCCTGAGAGCCCTATAGCCCACATGTCATGTTTTAGACATTCCACTGACAATTGGATTTGTTTGAAAGTTGTTGTATTTTTACAGGTGCACTGTCTCTTTGAAGCACAGGTGTGCAAAGACAACACAACTCCATTCCTGCGCCAAAAATGGTGGGTGCCGGTTTCAGGGGCTGGATTCTGAAATTGGGTTTCCTAAGCCGGGATCCTCTCTGTATTTCTGAGAATTGGATCCTTAGTGTCATAGTTGCCCCAGAGATGAGATTCGGACACTAAAACTGCTGAGCTCCCCTCTAATGTCAGCTGATCTCAGCTGTTCTTCTGCTGAAATCCTCGCTCATACCTTCCCCACCATTAGACTTGACAGTTCAACACTCTCCTCGCTGATCTCCCACACTCTACCTCTGGAAACTTGAGACAATCCAAAACTCTGCCACCAACATTTTAACTCATGGCAAATCTCCTTTCCCCTATCACTTCCTGTGCTTACTGACTGGCTCACAATCATGCGACAGCCCCATGTTAAAATTCTCATCTTGTTTTCAAATCCCTCCATGGCCTTGCCCCTTCCTATAACTTCCTCCACCCACACAACCCTCTGAGATCTCTGAACTCCTTTAATTCTGGCCTCTTGAACATCCTGATTTGATTTCTTCACTATTGCTGTCTGCGTCTTCAACTGGTATAACCTCAAGATCTCAAATAACTTCCATCAACCTCCTCCCCCCCACATCTCACTTCCCCCCTTCTACAATCTTCCCCCTCTCTATCTCACTTTCTCCTCCTGAGCATTTTGAGCAGGTCACTAACACAGAATATTAAGGATTGTCTATGGGTTTATTCCATAGATTTCCAGGAGGTTTTCCATAAGGTTTCACACGAAAGACTGTTATTAAAAATGAGAGTGAATAGGAATGGATATGGATGGGGTCTTTTGACTTGGGCTAGGAATAGTTTTGGGAGGTCGGAGGCAGGGATTGGGGTTAATCGGTAAGTAATCTGATTAGTGGGATCTGTACTGGGGCCATAACTGTTCATCACATTTATAAATGTATCAGTGAAGGAAAGTTGTGTATCAAAGTTATAAATGTTCAGATGGTCAATAAGTTGCATCGAAGGGAACAGAAAGTTCTAAAGGGATATTAACAGATACTGTGAGTGGGTGAAACTACAACAGATTGAGTTTAATGTGGGATAGCCAGATCATCCACTGTGGAACTAAAACAAACAAATTTCTGGCATGGTCTATAAAATCTATGGAAAAGAATCCCAGAAAAGAGGGCATTTGGTCCTTTGGAGAATCAGCGCAGACCCAAAAAAGCAGCAATGTACCCTGGCTTTCCTCCTTGCCCTATCTCTGTAACCCTGCATTTTTACCATAGCTAATTCACCTGACCTGCACATCTTTGGATTGTGGGAGGAAACCAGAGGACCCGGGAATACGTGCAAATTCCAACATAGTCACCTAAAACCAGAATTGAACCAGGGTCCCTCACACTATGAGGCAGCAATGCTAACCACAGTGCCACTGTGCTGCCCCAGTCAGAAATTGGGAATTGTGGATGAGTCAAAAGATTTAGGGATTCAAAACCAAAAATATATTGACAGATAGAAACATTAAAGAATGCTGTTCTTGATCTCAAGGGCTGGAATATTGAGGGTCAGAAGTTATGTTCCAGCTGTACAGAATCTGTTTTATTCCCATCTGGAGAAATGTGTTCAGTTTTCGGCACTGTATATCTGTCAGGATATATTAGTCTTGGAGGGAGTGCAGTGAAGTTTCAGCAGAATATTCCTGGGGTTAAAGGAGTTAAATTAAAAGGACACGTTACACAGACTGAGCTTGCATTTTGTTGACTCAGAAGATTAAGTGATGATCTAATAGAAATGTTTAAAATGTTAAATGTTGGTCTCAGCAACTCCAATTTTAATCGCTCTGCCATTGTTCACCAGTTCTTCAGCTGCTTGAGCCCAAACCGTCTGGAATTCCCTCCTTAAATCTCTCCCCCTCTCTGCCTCAGACAATCCTTAACTGCTACCTCTGACCAAATACTTGTTATTCTGGCCTAATATCTCCTGATACAACTCACTGTCACAGCTTGTATTAGAAAGTTCCTGTGAATCCCCACAGGACGTTTTATTATGTTAAAGGGGCTACATAAATACAAGTTGTTGTTTTAATCTTTACCTGTTTACAATTTTTTTTATTGACAGAGACAAACACAAACCTTGTAACCCAACAAACAGAGTGTGAATTTACCCTGATTAATAGGATTATAATGAATTCCTGATTAATCTCAGTGCCTGAGCACAATTAAACACTCAATTAATTTACAATGGACAGAAAGGGCTTAGAGACAGAGAAAGGGCTCCCTCTGGTGGGAGGAACATGAACAAGAGACATCATCTCAAACATAAACCTTGGCCATTCAGGAGGGAAATCAGAAAACAGTTTTTCACATAAAAGGTGGTGTAAATCCAGAATATTCTCTTTGTAAAACTATGGATTTTTGAGGTTAATTAAAGCTTTCAAATTGAGAAAGACTTTTATAAAACAAAATACTGAATAAGTTGGAAATTTGAATTTAAAACAAAAAAAATGCTGGAAATACTCCACTCAGTTTTTTTATAGAGTGAGAAACAGAGAATGTTTCAGCTTGATGATCTTTGGTCAGAATCATAGAATCCTTACAATTCGGCCCATCGAGTCTGCACTAATCACAAAACCACCCAGGCCCTATCCCCATAACCCCATGCATTTATCCTAGCTAGTCCCCCTGATACTAAGGGGTAGTTTAGCACGGCCAGTCCCCCTAATCCACACAGCTTTGGAGTGTAGGGGGAAACTGAAGCACCAGAGGAAACCCATGCAGACACGGGGAGAATGTGCAAACTCCACACAGACCGTGACCCAAACCAGGAATTGAACATAGAACATAGAACAATACAGCACAAACAGGTCCTTCGGCCCACGAGTTGCGCCGATCACATCTACCAATCCATAGACCTATCTATAACCCCCTATCCTATTCGTTTCCATATACTCATCCAGAAGTCTTTTAAAAGACCCCAATGAGTTTGCCTCAACAACCTCCGACGGCAGCCGATTCCATTCACTCACCACCCTCTGAGTGAAAAACCTACCCCTGACATCTCCTTTGTATTTGCTTCCCTGCACCTTAAATCTGTGTCCTCTGTAGTGACCATTTCAGCTCGGGAAATAGTCTCTGAGAGTCCACCCTATCTATTCCTCTCAATATTTTATAAACCTCTATCAGGTCGCCTCTCAACCTACGTCTCTCCAGTGAGAAGAGTCCGCTCCCTCAACCTATCTTCATAAGGCCTGCCTCCCAATCCAGGCAGCATCCTTGTAAATCTCCTCTGCACTCTTTCAATAGCCTCTACATCATTCCTATACTGAGGTGACCAGAACTGCGCACAATATCCAAGTGGGGTCTGACAAGAGTCTTATAGAGCTGCATCATTACCTCCTGACTCCTAAACTCTATTTCTCGATTAATCAATTCCAGTACACCATACGCCTTCTTGACCACTTCCTCCACCTGCGATGCCGATTTGAGAGTCCTATGGACCCGGACCCCGAGATCCTTCTGCTCTACAACACAGCTAAGACTCCTACCCCTTATATTGTACTCCTTCAACCCATTATTCCTGCCAAAATGGACCACTACACATTTATCCACGTTGAAGTCCATCTGCCACTTCTCCGCCCAGTCTTGCATCCTGTCTATGTCCCACTGCAACTTTTGGCATCCCTCCAGACCATCCACAACACCACCGACCTTTGTATCGTCGGCAAACTTACTAACCCATCCCTCCACTTCCTCATCCAGGTCATTTATGAAAATAAATAATTGAATGCGGGTCCCTTACGCTGTGAGGCAGCAGTGCTAATCTCTGTGCCACCGTGCCACCCCTGAAAAAGGATGTTAAATCTGTTTCTCTGTCTATAGATAGCTTCATATTGATGGTCACAGCAAAGGTGGATCAGCGAGGGGTTAACCGGCTGGTAAAAGAGAATCACGGCTCCCCTCTCGCTGTGTTTCTCTATCTGAACTCAATCTCCAGCTTCGTCTCACTAAATCTTAGTCTTCAGCACCATTTCTCAGTCAACCTCGTGCCTCGAATCCTTAGGCCTCCAAACTATCTACCGCTCTGTCCCGCTGTAGACCCATCACCCTAACCCTTAAGGCCCCCTGCACTCTCTCTGGATTAGTGTCCCTGATTCTTAAAGCCACTTCGCCCAAACAATTCCCTTCTTATCTCTCTCTTTCTCCCTCCCCTTATCCAGTACCCAACCTGACACAGAGACACTCTGACGCCATTACCCACTGAGTCCAGAGTTAATTGAATCCTTGCGGTGCCAAAGGAAGCCATTTGGCCCATCAAGTCTGCAGAGCACTCTACCTTTGAGACATCACTTTATCTAGGCTCAGTCCCCTGTCCTATCCTTGTAACCCCACATATTCAGCCAGCTAATCCCCATAACTGGCATATCTTTGGACAATCGCTTGGCCAATCCACTTAACCCGCACATCTTTGGAGTGTGGGAATAAACTGGAGCACCCAGAGGAAACCCAATAGACAGGGGGAGAATATGCAAACTCCACACTGTCACTCAAGGCTGGAATTGAACCCAGGTCCCTGGCGCTGTGAGACAGCAGTGCTAAACCACCAGTACCCAGATACTGAGATCTTCTCAGAACCCATTACTCACCTGCAGAGACCCCTCCACAGAGAAGGGTGAGTAGAATTAACCTCAGCATTGTTGCCTTAAATGAAGAGTTTGGTAGGAATTCTGTGTTTCTCCTGCTCTTTCTCACAGTCTGTGTCTGTGTGTGTGCCTCCCAATTCTCCTCTGCACCCTTGTAAGCTCCTTACCCACTGCTGTCTGCCCTAAACTCAGATTCCTCCACACTGATTGGTTCACTGGGGTATCAGTGTCCAATCAGAATAGAAAGAACCAGTGAGTCATCAGTCTCCGGGTAGAAGAGTCCTGGACAGGTTGAGTTCCATGTCAAAATCAACTTTTTGGAAAGTGCTGCATCCAATCAGAGAATTACTGTCAATGACATCATCAGTTACCAGGTAGAATAAACTGTAGCAGGTTAGAGAACTGAACAAACTGAAAGTACTGTGATCCTCCACCAGACAGAGGGAAAAACATTCACAGCAGGAGTAGGCCATTCGGCCCCTTAAGCCATTCAATAAGATCATGGCTGACCTGATTGTGGTCTCAGTTCCACTTCCCATTTCCCCCTCCTCACGGTCCCCCAGCTACCTTGCCCCAGATTCAACCACCGATCAGAAATCTGTCTAACTCAGTGTGGACATGTTCAATGACTCAGCTTCCATTGCTCTCTGGGAAAGGGATATTTCTCCTTATCGCCATCTCAAAAGAGAGATGTCTTATTTTAAACAGTGTTCCACAATCTCCCACATCTTCCAGTATCTTCCCTGTCAAATCTTCTCAAGATCTAATCTATTTTAATAAGATCACTCCTCTAAACTGCAATGGATACAGGCCCAAAATATTCAACATTTTTCAACAGATAAACCCTTCATCGCAGGAATGAATTGAATGAACCTTCTCTGAAATGCAAGGACTTATATTCCTTTTTAACTAAGGAGACTGAAACTACTCATTATTCCAGATGTGGTCTCATCAAAGCCCTGGACAGCTCAGTGAAACTTCTATTTTCGTATTTCATTCCTTTTGAATAAACACCAACACTCTATTTGCCTTCCTGACCACTTCTACCTGCAGAATAACTTTCTCTGATTGGTGAATCAGGACAGCCAAATCCCTCTGTGCCCACTGAGTTCTGTAATCTCTCCATTTCAATGGTTTGTGTTTGCTCCCGTCAACATGGGCAAGTTCACATTTTCTCACATTATACAACTCTCTGTCTATGCGAGACAACTTCCTTTCCCTACCTACCTCAGTATTATTTAGTAAATTTAGTGACTATACATGCCGTCCTTTCACCCAAATCATTTTCCTAAATTGTTAATAGTTGAGGTCCCAGCACTGTTGATCTCTGCTTTCTCAGACCTCGATTAGTTACATCTTACCAACATGAAAAACACCCATTTAACCCATTCTGTTTCCTGTTAGCTTTTTCTGTATTCATGGGCCAAGGGCCCTCTTTCTGCACTGTAGGGTTCTATAATTCTTTGATTTAAAGGATATGAGTGTCACTGGCTGGGCTCTAACTGCCCTCTATCCCTGATATTTAACAGTCAACCACATTGCTGTGGATCTGGAGTCACATGTAAGCTAGACCAGGTAAGGAAGGCAGATTTCCTCCTCTAAAGGACATTAGTGATGTATTTTTACAACAATCAACTATGTTTTTATAGTGACAAGACTTCTTTTTTTTTATAAAATTCAAATTTCACCATCTGCAATGATGGGATTCAAACCTGGGTCCCCAGAGCATTATCCTGGGTCTCTGGATCACTCATCCAGTGACAATACAACTACCCCATCTAATTTATATTTTATATCTAATATATTACCCCTTACACAATGAACTGTTCCCATTCAGCCCTTGGGCCCTGCTACACCATTCAATCAGATCCGTATCTCATTTCCATTCACCTTACTTTTGCTCCCTGACCCCTCATACCCCAACCCCCAAAACAATCAATCCATCTCAGTCTGAAAATCTTCAATTGTTCTAAATTCCCCAGTCTCCCAAGGGAGAAAATTACAGATTTCTATAACCCTTTTGTGTGAAAATGGTTTCTGCGTGTCTATCCAATCAATTCCTTGTTAACATTATTAACATTTCAATAGTGGTTCAGTGGTTAGCAACGCTCCTTCACAGTGCCAGGGACCCTAGTTCAATTCCAGCCTTGGTCACTGTCTGTGTGAGTATGTACATTCTCCCCATATTTCCTCTGGTGCTCCGGTTTCCTGCCACAATCCAAAGATGTTAGGGTTAATTTGATTCGCAGGTAAATGCAATCCGAGGAGTGGAGGTTCTCTGAGGGGGAGACACTCGGGGGGGAATTGTGATGGGAAACATTCTGACAGATAAGATATACTGAGTGGGGGGAAAGATGCTCTGAAGGGCAACTGAGGGGAGATATTCTGATGGGGGAGCACACTGAGACATGAGATACTCTGAGGGAGCGAGACACTCTGAGAGTGGGGGAGTCACTATGAGGGGAAGAGATTCTGAGGAGAGGGACACACAGAGGGGCAGACACTCTTACAGGGAGTCAATGTGAGATTGGGTTGTGCCACATTATGGTGTTAACCACAGTGACACTCTACTCTTTACTGGGCTGTGTGTCTTCACTGATTCCCTGCTCTCTGTCGCTGTATTTCTCTATAATAAACTGTAAGAAGGTTTCAATCCCAGTTTATGAGGGATCTGGGTGACGTTAATGACGAAACAGAAACAGGTTTGATCAACAGCTTCAAAATCAGGGACTTTCCGACTGAGACAAACACAAGGGAGGGGCAGAGAGCAAAATAACAGCGCGGGGAATTCCAGCTGGATGTGGAGATGGCAGCATTGGATTGGGGTAAGCATAGTAAAAAGTCTCACAACACCAGGTTAAAGTCCAACAGGTTTATTTGGTAGTAAACACAAACAGCTTTTGGGATTTGCCCCTTTGTCAGGTGACTGGGAGTTCTGATCACGAACGGGGCCTGTAAAGGCACACACTCAGTTTACAGAATACTGATTAGAATGCAGCTGATCAGAGAGTGGGAGCAGTGAGTGACACCAACAACATATAAGTAAATTGTTAGACTTTGACAACAGGGTCAGAGCAAAAAAACCACTGAGAGATCTCACCTCTCAGTCCCTCACTCTGGGGCCTCTCTCCCATCAGTCCCTCACTCTGAGGCCTCTCTCCCATCAGTCCCTCACTCTGGCCTCTTCTCCCATCCCTCATCTCTGGGCTCTCTCTCCCATCAGTCCCTCACTCTGGGGCCTCTCTCCCATCAGTCCCTCACTCTGGGGCCTCTCTCCCATCAGTCCCTCACTCTGGGGCCTCTCTCCTATCAGTCCCTCACTCTGAGTGCCCTCACTCTCTGCTTCTCTCCCTCAGTCCCTCACTCTGGGGCCTCTCTCCCATCAGTCCCTCACTCTGGGGCCTCTCTCTCCTCAGTCCCTCACTCTGGGGCCTCTCTCCCATCAGTCCCTCACTCTTTGGCCTCTCTCCCCCACTCAGTCCCTCACTCTGTCTCTCCCATCAGTCCCTCACTCTGGGGCCTCTCTCTCCTCAGTCCCTCACTCTGGGGCCTCTCTCCCCTCAGTCCCTCACTCTGGGGCCTCTCTCCCATCAGTCCCTCACTCTGGGGCCTCTCTCCCCTCAGTCCCTCACTCGGGGCCTCTCTCCCATCAGTCCTCACTCTGGGGCCTCTCTCCCTCAGTCCCTCACTCTGGGGCCTCTCTCCCATCAGTCCCTCACTCTGGGGCCTCTCTCCCTCAGTCCCTCACTCTGGGGCCTCTCTCCCTCAGTCCTCACTCTGGGGCCTCTCTCCCATCAGTCCCTCACTCTGGGGCCTCTCTCCCATCAGTCCCTCACTCTGGGGCCTCTCTCCCATCAGTCCCTCACTCTGGGGCCTCTCTCATCCAGTCCCTCACTCTGGGCCTCTCTCTCCCTCAGTCCCTCACTCTGGGGCCTCTCTCCCATCAGTCCCTCACTCTGGGCCTCTCTCTCCTAGTCCTCACTTGGGGCCTCTCTCCCCTCAGTCCCTCACTCTGGGGCCTCCTCCCCTCAGTCCCTCACTCTGGGGCCTCTCTCCCTCAGTCCCTCACTCTGGGGCCTCTCTCTCCTCAGTCCCTCACTCTGGGGCCTCTCTCCCATCAGTCCCTCACTCTGGGGCCTCTCTCCCATCAGTCCCTCACTCTGGGGCCTCTCTCCCATCAGTCCCTCACTCTGGGGCCTCTCTCCCATCAGTCCCTCACTCTGGGGCCTCTCTCCCATCAGTCCCTCACTCTGGGGCCTCTCTCCCATCAGTCCCTCACTCTGGGGCCTCTCTCCCATCAGTCCCTCACTCTGGGGCCTCTCTCCCCTCAGTCCCTCACTCTGGGGCCTCTCTCCCATCAGTCCCTCACTCTGGGGCCTCTCTCCCATCAGTCCCTCACTCTGGGGCCTCTCTCCCATCAGTCCCTCACTCTGGGGCCTCTCTCCCATCAGTCCCTCACTCTGGGGCCTCTCTCCCATCAGTCCCTCACTCTGGGGCCTCTCTCCCATCAGTCCCTCACTCTGGGGCCTCTCTCCCATCAGTCCCTCACTCTGGGGCCTCTCTCCCCTCAGTCCCTCACTCTGGGGCCTCTCTCCCCAGCTCCCTCACTCTGGGGCCTCTCTCCTCAGTCCCTCACTCTGGGGCCTCTCTCCCTCAGTCCCTCACTCTGGGGCCTCTCTCCCATCAGTCCCTCACTCTGGGGCCTCTCTCCCATCAGTCCCTCACTCTGGGGCCTCTCTCCCATCAGTCCCTCACTCTGGGGCCTCTCTCCCCTCAGTCCCTCACTCTGGGGCCTCTCTCCCATCAGTCCCTCACTCTGGGGCCTCTCTCCCATCAGTCCCTCACTCTGGGGCCTCTCTCCCATCAGTCCCTCACTCTGGGGCCTCTCTCCCATCAGTCCCTCACTCTGGGTCTTCTCTCCCAGTCCCTCACTCTGGGCCTCTCTCCCATCAGTCCTCACTCTGGGGCCTCTCTCCCATCAGTCCCTCACTCTTGGGCCTCTCTCTCCTCAGTCCCTCACTCTGGGGCCTCTCTCCCATCAGTCCCTCACTCTGGGGCCTCTCTCCCTCAGTCCCTCACTCTGGGGCCTCTTCCCATCAGTCCCTCACTCTGGGGCCTCTCTCCCTCAGTCCCTCACTCTGGGGCCTCTCTCCCATCAGTCCCTCACTCTGGGGCCTCTCTCCTCAGTCCCTCACTCTGGGGCCTCTCTCCCATCAGTCCCTCACTCTGGGGCCTCTCTCCCATCAGTCCCTCACTCTGGGGCCTCTCTCCCTCAGTCCCTCACTCTGGGGCTCTCTCTCCCACAGTCCCTCACTCTGGGGCCTCTCTCCTCAGTCCCTCACTTCTGGCCTGTCCTCCCTCCTCAGTCCCTCACTCTGGGGCTTCTCTCCTCAGTCCCTCACTCTGGCCTCTCTCCCATCAGTCCCTCACTCTGGGGCCTCTCTCCCTCAGTCCCTCACTCTGGGGCCTCTCTCCCCTCAGTCCCTCACTCTGGGGCCTCTCTCCCATCAGTCCCTCACTCTGGGGCCTCTCTCCCCTCAGTCCCTCACTCTGGGGCCTCTCTCCCATCAGTCCCTCACTCTGGGGCCTCTCTCCCATCAGTCCCTCACTCTGGGGCCTCTCTCCCCTCAGTCCCTCACTCTGGGGCCTCTCTCCCCTCAGTCCCTCACTCTGGGGCCTCTCTCCCATCCCCTCACTCTGGGGCCTCTCTCCCTCAGTCCCTCACTCTGGGGCCTCTCTCCCTCAGTCCCTCACTCTGGTCCTCTCCTCAGTCCCTCACTCTGGGGCCTCTCTCCTCAGTCCCTCACTCTGGGGCCTCTCTCCCATCAGTCCCTCACTCTGGGGCCTCTCTCCTCAGTCCCTCACTCTGGGGCCTCTCCTCAGTCCCTCACTCTGGGGCCTCTCTCTCCTCAGTCCCTCACTCTGGGGCCTCTCTCCTCAGTCCCTCACTCTGGGGCCTCTCTCCCATCAGTCCCTCACTCTGGGGCCTCTCTCCCATCAGTCCCTCACTCTGGGGCCTCTCTCCCATCAGTCCCTCATTGGGGCCTCTCTCCCATCAGTCCCTCACTCTGGGGCCTCTCTCTCTCCTCAGTCCCTCACTCCTTGGCCTTCTCCCCTCACTGCCTCATTCTCTCCTCAGTCCCTCACTCTGTGCTCTCCCATCAGTCCCTCACTCTGGGCCTCTCTCCCATCAGTCCCTCACTCTGGGCCTCTCTCCCATCAGTCCCTCACTCTGGGCCTCTCTCCTATCAGTCCCTCACTCTGGGGCCTCTCTCCTCTCACTCTAGGTCTTCCCCCCTCCAGTCCCTCACTCTTAGTCCCTTCCCCCATCAGGTCATCTCTCTCCCATCAGTCCCTCACTCTGGGGCTCTCTCCCTCAGTCCCTCACTCTGGGGCCTCTCTCCCATCAGTCCCTCACTCTGAGTCTTCCCTCCCCTCAGTCTGGGGCCACTCTGTGCCTTCAGTCCCTCACTCTGGGGCCTCTCTCCCCAGTCCCTCACTCTGGGGCCTCTCTCCCATCAGTCCCTCACTCTGGGGCCTCTCTCCCATCAGTCCCTCACTCTGGGGCCTCTCCTCCTTCAGTCCTCACTCTGGGGCCTCTCTCCCCAGTCCTCACTCTGGGGCCTCTCTCCCCATCAGTCCCTCACTCTGGGGCCTCTCTCCCATCAGTCCTCACTCTGGGGCCTCTCTCCCCATCAGTCCCTCACTCTGGGGCCTCTCTCCCTCAGTCCCTCACTCTGGGGCCTCTCTCCCCACAGTCCCTCACTCTGGGGCCTCTCTCCCCAGTCCCTCACTCTGGGGCCTCTCTCCCTCAGTCCCTCACTCTGGGGCCTCTCTCCTCCATCAGCCTCACTCTGGGGCCTCTCTCCCTCAGTCCCTCACTCTGGGGCCTCTCTCCCTCAGTCCCTCACTCTGGGGCCTCTCTCCCATCAGTCCCTCACTCTGGGGCCTCTCTCCTCATCAGTCCCTCACTCTGGGGCCTCTCTCCCATCAGTCCCTCACTCTGGGGCCTCTCTCCCCAGTCCCACTCTGGGCCTCTCTCCCATCAGTCCCTCACTCTGGGGCCTCTCTCCCATCAGTCCCTCACTCTGGGGCCTCTCTCCCATCAGTCCTCACTCTGGGGCTCTCTCTCTCCATCAGTCCCTCACTCTGGGGCCTCTCTCCTCCATCAGTCCCTCACTCTGGGGCCTCTCTCCCATCAGTCCCTCACTCTGGGGCCTCTCTCTCCCCCAGTTCATAGAACATAGAACATAGAACATAGAACAATACAGCACAGAACAGGCCCTTCGGCCTTCGATGTTGTGCCGACCAAAATAAAAAGCAATGCCCCTCCTAACTAAACCATTCCCTTATCATCCATATACTTATCAACTAACCTCTTAAACGCCACCAAACTTGGCGCATCTACAACAGCTGCAGGCAGGGCATTCCACTCCCTAATCACTCTTTGAGTAAAGAACCTACCTCTGATATCCGTCCTATAACTCATACCCCTTAATTTAAAGTTGTGTCCCCTCGTGCTAGCTTTTTCCATCCTAGGAAAAAGGCTATCACTGTCCACCCTATCCAAACCTCTAATTATCTTATATGTTTCAATAAGATCCCCCCTTAGCCGCCTCCTTTCTAACGAAAACAACCTCAAATCCTTCAACCTCTCTTCATAGGACCTGCCCTCCATACCAGGCAACATCCTAGTAAACCTCCTCTGTACCCTCTCCAATGCCTCCACATCTTTCTTATAATGTGGCGACCAGAACTGCACACAATACTCCAAGTGCGGCCGCACTAGAGTTTTGTACAGCTGCAACCTGATGCTGCGGCTCCTAAATTCAATCCCCCTACCAATAAAAGCTAAGACTCCATAAGCCTTCTTAACAACTTTATCCACTTGACTGCCTACTTTCAGGGATCTATTGACACATACACCAAGATCCTTCTGTTCCTCAACACTATTAAGAGCCCTACCATTAGCCCTATACTCTACACATTTATTGTTCCTGCCAAAGTGCATTACCTCACACTTTTCCACATTAAACTCCATTGCCACCTCTCGGCCCAGCTCTGCAACTTGTCCAAGTCACTCTGTAAACTAAAACACCCCTCTTCACTATCTACCACACCACCAACTTTAGTATCATCTGCAAATTTACTGATCCATCCCTCAATACCCTCATCCAGATCATTTATAAAAATTACAAACAGCAGGGGCCCCAAAACAGACCCGAGGCACACCACTCGTCACCGAACTCCACGATGAAAATCTCCCATCAACCACCACCCTCTGTCTTCTATCTGCCAGCCAATTTCTAATCCAATTAGCTAAATCACCCTCTATTCCACACATCTGCATTTTCTGTAGAAGTCTTCCATGGGCCACCTTATCAAAAGCCTTACTAAAGTCCATATATACTACATCAACCGCCTTACCCCCATCCACCTCTCTGGTCACTTTCTCAAAAAACTCAATGAGGTTAGTAAGGCATGACCTACCCTTCACGAAACCATGCTGACTAAATCCCCCCCCAAAAAAAAAAAAAACAAAAAAAAAACATTCATTTCTCTCTAAATAACTATAAATCCAATCCCTAATAATTCTCTCCATACCTTGCCCACACAGAAGTAAAACTCACTGGCCTATAATTCCCAGGAAGTTCTCTCTTCCCCTTCTTAAACAATGGGACCACATTCGCCATCCTCCAGTCCTCCGGAACCACACCCGTAACCAACGAGGACCTGAAGATCAGAGCCAGAGGCTCTGCAATCTCCTCTCTTGCCTCCCAGAGAATCCTAGGGTAAATCCCGTCCGGCCCAGGGGACTTATCCAACTTCAAACCCCGAGAATTTCTAACACATCCTCCCTCATCTACTACAATACTCCCCAATTTGCACCCCTGTACCTCAGTGCTCTCCACAGCTACATTTCCAGCACTCTGCGTGAATACCGAAGAGAAATTTACAAAAATTATTCAGTGCTCACCAATCTCTTCAGGCTCCACTCACAACTTCCCACTGCTGTCTATGACTGGCCCTAATCTTGCCCTAACCAATCTTCTATTCTTAACATATCGAAAGAAAGCTTTAGGATTCTCCTTAATCCTATCAGCCAACATCTTCTCGTGTCCCCTCTTAGCTCTCCTCAATTCACTTTTTACCTCCTTCCTAGCTAATCTATAGCTATCCATTGCACTACCTGAGCCTTCAAGCCTCATCCTGACATAAGCCTCCTTTTTCTTCTTAACCAGCAAATCAACTCTTTTCGTACACCAAGGCTCTCTTACTCGTCCATTTCCTCCCTGCCTGACAGGGACATACTTATCAAGGACTCGCAGCAGCTGCTCCTTGAATAAGCACCACATTCCAGATGTTCCCAGTCCCTGTAGTTCCCTAGTCCAATCTATGCACCCTAATTCTCTCCTGATGGCCTCATAATTACCCTTCCCCCAGCTATAACTACTGCCCCCAGCTTCATGCCTATCCCTATCCATCACTAAGGTGAACGTAACCGAATTGTGGTCACTATCACCAAAATGTTCACTAACTTCCAAGCCTAACACCTGGTCTGGCTCATTGCCCAGCACCAAATCCAATGTAGCCTCACCTCTAGTTGGCCTATCTACATACTGAGTCAAAAAACCTTCCTGCACACTCTGTACGAAAACTGACCCCTCTAACGAGCTAGAGCTATAGCTATTCCAATCAATATTAGCAAAGTTAAAGTCCCCCATCACAATTACCCTACTACTTTCACTCCTAATCAGAATTGACTTCGCAATCCTTTCCTCAACCTCTCTAGAACTATTAGGAGGTCTGTAAAAGACTCCCAACAGGGTGACCTCTCCTCTCCTGTTTCTAATATCAGCCCATACTACCTCAACAGACAAGTCCTCATCAAACTTCTTTTCGATCACCGTGATACAGTCTTTGACCAGTAACGCCACTCCTCCCCCCCTTCTACCCCCTTCTCTACTCCGACTAAAGCATTTGTACCCCGGAACCTGCAACATCCATTCCTGTCCCTGCTCTACCCAAGTCTCTGAAATGGCCACAACATCGAAGTTCCAGGTACTGGTCCAAGCTGCAAGTTCCTCCCCCTTATTGCGAATACTCCTTGCATTAAAGTATACGCATCTCAAACCATGCCCCACCCCACCCGTACGCCGCTGTGTTTTACAACTCTCCTCTATAACCCCCTTACTCTCATCCCTCTCAGCACCCCAACTACTTAGGATCCCACCCCCCCCCCCGAATCAGTTTAAAGCCCCCATCATAGCCTTAGCAAATTTTCCCCCCAAGATATTAGTCCCCCTCTGGTTCAGGTGTAGACCATCTCTCTTGAAGAGGTCCCACCTATCCCAGAATGAGTCCCAATTGTTAAGGAACCTGAACCCTTCCCTCCTGCACCATCCACGCAGCCATGAGTTCAAACTATCCCTTTCTCTGTTCATCTCTAAACTATCTCTTGGCACAGGCAAGAGTCCAGAGATAACCACTCTGCCTGTTATGGACCTAAGCTTCCACCCTAACTCCATAAATTTCTGTTTAATATCCCCTTCCCTTGTCCTACCTACATCATGTGTCCCCACATGAACAATGACTTGGGGCTGACTCCCCTCACCCTTAAGAATCCTAAAAACCCGATCTGCAACATCCTGGACCCCAGCCCCTGGGAGGCAACACACCAGCCCTGAGTCCTGTTTATTACTATTTACCCTCCTATCTGTCCCACTAACTATGGAGTCTCCTATAACTAGGCCTAATCTCTTATTCCCCCCACCCACCTGAGCATTCTCAGCAGGCTCACCCCCAGAGACCTGCTCCCTTTGGTCAGCTCCAGTTGATTCTTCCTCAACTGTAGCCTCCAAGACAGAAAATTTATTTTGGAGGGGAACAGCCCCAGGGGATTGTCTCCCCGATTGCTTCTTACCCCTCCTCCTAATAGTTACCCAATTATCACTTATAGGAGTTACAATCTCTTTGTTACTCCTGCCTATATCCTCCTCAACCTCTCGAATTACCCTGAGCTCCTCTAATTCCAGCTCCAGCTCCTTAACACGATCCTCAAGGAGCTGCAAATGTGCACACTTCCTGCAGGTATAATCAGCAGGAACACTACTGGTGTCCCTCACCTCATACATACCGCAGGAGGTGCAATGTACTACCTGCACTGCCATCACTGTTACTTTAATTTGCAGGAGAGAAAAAAAAACTACACACACACTATTATTATTAGGTCAGAGGAGGGGGGAGGGTGGGATACTCTACCTGTGTAGAGTATCGGGTTTCCTCTCTGGACCAATTTATAGAGTTCCTCACTCTGTGTCCTCTCTCTCCCCCAGTCCCTCACTCTGTGTCCTCTCTCTCCCCCCCCCTTTCCCCCCACCCCACCCCCCCCCCCCCTCCCCCTCCCCCCCCCTCCCTTCACCCCCCCCCCCCCCCCCCCAACCCCTCCTCTTTCTTTTATTCTGGATGACTATTGGAAACGAAATAGGATAGGGGGTTATAGATGGTCTGTGGATTGGTAGATGTGATCACCCAACTCGTGGGCCCGAAGGGCCTGTTCTGTGCTGTATTGGTGCTAGTTTTCTATGTTCAATTCCTTGTTTGGGTCACGGTTCTGTGTGGAGTTATGCCATTCCTCCCCGTGTCTGCATGGGTTTCCTCTGGTGCTTCAGTTTCCCCCTACACTCCAAAGCTGTGTGGATTAGGGGGACTGGCCGTGTTAAACTACCCCTTAGTATCAGGGGGACTAGCTAGGATAAATGCATGGGGTTATGGGGATAGGGCCTGGGTGGTATTGTGCTTAGTGCAGACTCGATGGGCCGAATTGTAGGGATTCTATGATTCTGACCAAAGATCATCAAGCTGAAACATTCTCTGTTTCTCACTCTATAAAAAAACTGAGTGGAGCATTTCCAGCATTTTTTTTTGTTTTAAATTCAAATTTCCAACTTATTCAGTATTTTGTTTTATAAAAGTCTTTCTCAATTTGAAAGCTTTAATTAACCTCAAAAATCCATAGTTTTACAAAGAGAATATTCTGGATTTACACCACCTTTTATGTGAAAAACTGTTTTCTGATTTCCCTCCTGAATGGCCAAGGTTTATGTTTGAGATGATGTCTCTTGTTCATGTTCCTCCCACCAGAGGGAGCCCTTTCTCTGTCTCTAAGCCCTTTCTGTCCATTGTAAATTAATTGAGTGTTTAATTGTGCTCAGGCACTGAGATTAATCAGGAATTCATTATAATCCTATTAATCAGGGTAAATTCACACTCTGTTTGTTGGGTTACAAGGTTTGTGTTTGTCTCTGTCAATAAAAAAAATTGTAAACAGGTAAAGATTAAAACAACAACTTGTATTTATGTAGCCCCTTTAACATAATAAAACGTCCTGTGGGGATTCACAGGAACTTTCTAATACAAGCTGTGACAGTGAGTTGTATCAGGAGATATTAGGCCAGAATAACAAGTATTTGGTCAGAGGTAGCAGTTAAGGATTGTCTGAGGCAGAGAGGGGGAGAGATTTAAGGAGGGAATTCCAGACGGTTTGGGCTCAAGCAGCTGAAGAACTGGTGAACAATGGCAGAGCGATTAAAATTGGAGTTGCTGAGACCAACATTTAACATTTTAAACATTTCTATTAGATCATCACTTAATCTTCTGAGTCAACAAAATGCAAGCTCAGTCTGTGTAACGTGTCCTTTTAATTTAACTCCTTTAACCCCAGGAATATTCTGCTGAAACTTCACTGCACTCCCTCCAAGACTAATATATCCTGACAGATATACAGTGCCGAAAACTGAACACATTTCTCCAGATGGGAATAAAACAGATTCTGTACAGCTGGAACATAACTTCTGACCCTCAATATTCCAGCCCTTGAGATCAAGAACAGCATTCTTTAATGTTTCTATCTGTCAATATATTTTTGGTTTTGAATCCCTAAATCTTTTGACTCATCCACAATTCCCAATTTCTGACTGGGGCAGCACAGTGGCACTGTGGTTAGCATTGCTGCCTCATAGTGTGAGGGACCCTGGTTCAATTCTGGTTTTAGGTGACTATGTTGGAATTTACACGTATTCCCGGGTCCTCTGGTTTCCTCCCACAATCCAAAGATGTGCAGGTCAGGTGAATTAGCTATGGTAAAAATGCAGGGTTACAGAGATAGGGCAAGGAGGAAAGCCAGGGTACATTGCTGCTTTTTTGGGTCTGCGCTGATTCTCCAAAGGACCAAATGCCCTCTTTTCTGGGATTCTTTTCCATAGATTTTATAGACCATGCCAGAAATTTGTTTGTTTTAGTTCCACAGTGGATGATCTGGCTATCCCACATTAAACTCAATCTGTTGTAGTTTCACCCACTCACAGTATCTGTTAATATCCCTTTAGAACTTTCTGTTCCCTTCGATGCAACTTATTGACCATCTGAACATTTATAACTTTGATACACAACTTTCCTTCACTGATACATTTATAAATGTGATGAACAGTTATGGCCCCAGTACAGATCCCACTAATCAGATTACTTACCCATTAACCCCAATCCCTGCCTCCGACCTCCCAAAACTATTCCCAGCCCAAGTCAAAAGACCCCATCCATATCCATTCCTATTCACTCTCATTTTTAGCAACAGTCTTTTGTGTGGAACCTTATGGAAAACCTCCTGGAAATCTATGGAATAAACCCATAGACAATCCTTAATATTCTGTGTTAGTGACCTGCTCAAAATGCTCAGGAGGAGAAAGTGAGATAGAGAGGGGGAAGATTGTAGAAGGGGGGAAGTGAGATGTGGGGGGGAGGAGGTTGATGGAAGTTATTTGAGATCTTGAGGTTATACCAGTTGAAGACGCAGACAGCAATAGTGAAGAAATCAAATCAGGATGTTCAAGAGGCCAGAATTAAAGGAGTTCAGAGATCTCAGAGGGTTGTGTGGGTGGAGGAAGTTATAGGAAGGGGCAAGGCCATGGAGGGATTTGAAAACAAGATGAGAATTTTAACATGGGGCTGTCGCATGATTGGGAGCCAGTCAGTAAGCACAGGAAGTGATAGGGGAAAGGAGATTTGCCATGAGTTAAAATGTTGGTGGCAGAGTTTTGGATTGTCTCAAGTTTCCAGAAGTAGAGTGTGGGAGATCAGCGAGGAGAGTGTTGAACTGTCAAGTCTAATGGTGGGGAAGGTATGAGCGAGGATTTCAGCAGAAGAACAGCTGAGATCAGCTGACATTAGAGGGGAGCTCAGCAGTTTTAGTGTCCGAATCTCATCTCTGGGGCAACTATGACACTAAGGATCCAATTCTCAGAAATACAGAGAGGATCCCGGCTTAGGAAACCCAATTTCAGAATCCAGCCCCTGAAACCGGCACCCACCATTTTTGGCGCAGGAATGGAGTTGTGTTGTCTTTGCACACCTGTGCTTCAAAGAGACAGTGCACCTGTAAAAGTACAACAACTTTCAAACAAATCCAATTGTCAGTGGAATGTCTAAAACATGACATGTGGACTATAGGGCTCTCAGGGTAAAGTCTTAAATAGACAGAATTCTTGGGATGGATGCCAAGGGGCATCCTTTTGGTGAGGTAAGGTGTCCTTTTGGAGAAAAGCAGGGAAAGCTTCAGGAGAATGACATTTTGGAGAAGTAATTTGGAATTGTTGGAAACATGAATATGCATAAAAAGTGAAAAACTCATTGGAACTCTGTAGATATTAGAACTATTAGGATCTGGCCAATGAGATGCAACAGAAGCTGAAAGAGAGAATGGGAGAAAGGAGTTTCCATTGACAACAGGGGGTTAAATATAAACGGTATACTGTTACAAAAAATAACAGCCTGATGGTGCTCAGTGTGATTGAACATTATCTACATGGGCCCTGTGTGTTGTGCCAGTGGGGTTTATTTGCAGGCGGCCCTGTGTGTTGTGTCGGTGGGGTTTATTTGCAGGGGGCTCTGTGTGTTGTGTCGGTGGGGTTTGTTTGTCGGGGGCCCTGTGTGTTGTGTCGGTGGGGTTTATCTATAAGGGGCCCTGTGTGTTGTGTCGGTGGGGTTTATTTGCAGGGGGCCCTGTGTGTTGTGTCGGTGGGGTTTATTTGTAGGGGCCCTGTGTGTTGTGTCGGTGGGGTTTATTTGTAGGGGGCCCTGTGTGTTGTGTCGGTGGGGTTTATTTGCAGGGGACCCTGTGTGTTGTGTCGGTGGGGTTTATTTGCAGGGGGCCCTGTGTGTTGTGTCGGTGGGGTTTATTTGCAGGGGGCCCTGTGTGTTGTGTCGGTGGGGTTTATTTGCAGGGGGCCCTGTGTGTTGTGTCGGTGGGGTTTATTTGCAGGGGGCCCTGTGTGTTGTGTCGGTGGGGTTTATTTGCAGGGGGCCCTGTGTGTTGTGTCGGTGGGGTTTATTTGCAGGGGGCCCTGTGTGTTGTGTCGGTGGGGTTTATTTGCAGGGGGCCCTGTGTGTTGTGTCGGTGGGGTTTATTTGTAGGGGGCCCTGTGTGTTGTGTCGGTGGGGTTTATTTGTAGGGGCCCTGTGTGTTGTGTCGGTGGGGTTTATTTGCAGGGGCCCTGTGTGTTGTGTCGGTGGGGTTTATTTGCAGGGCCCTGTGTGTTGTGTCGGTGGGGTTTATTTGTAGGGGGCCCTGTGTGTTGTGTCGGTGGGGTTTATTTGTAGGGGGCCCTGTGTGTTGTGTCGGTGGGGTTTATTTGCAGGGGGCCCTGTGTGTTGTGTCGGTGGGGTTTATTTGCAGGGGGCCCTGTGTGTTGTGTCGGTGGGGTTTATTTGCAGAGGGCCCTGTGTGTTGTGTCGGTGGGGTTTATTTGCAGGGGGCCCTGTGTGTTGTGTCGGTGGGGTTTATTTGCAGGGGGCCCTGTGTGTTGTGTCGGTGGGGTTTATTTGCAGGGGGCCCTGTGTGTTGTGTCGGTGGGGTTTATTTGTAGGGGGCCCTGTGTGTTGTGTCGGTGGGGTTCAGTGTGTGGACAGTGATGTTGCGAAGCTGTTCTCCGGGTTGTGTTGGGTTGAGGGAGCCGCTCACTGGGAGAGACAGACTGATCCTGCCCCGGCGCTGGTGGTGATGAAGCGGAGTGAGCAGAGACCGGGAGATCTGGCTGTGTCTCTGCCCCTTTCTGTGTGTTTGGGAGTGGGGATGGGTTTGGGGTTCATGTCCTGATCTCTCTCTCTCTGTGTTGGGGGGGGGGGATTATTGTGTGTGTTTGAGGTTAATGTCCTGATCTGTGTTTTTCAGACTCTCACTTTCTCCGGTATTTCCACACATCAATGACCCCGGTTCCCAGTCTGCCGGAGTTTGTGGTAGTCGGTTATGTGGATGAGCTGGAGTTTGTTCATTATGGCAGTATCTGAAGAAGATGGTTCCCCGGCAGCGCTGGATGGCGGACAGTGTGGGACCCGATTACTGGGATGAGGAGACACAGAAGCAGCAGGGCTGGGAGCAGGGGGGAAAAGTCGCTATTCAGATCCTCTCGGAGCGGACCAATCAGAGCGGCGGTAAGTGACCATCTCCCCCCCCCCCCCCGCACTGAGCCGGGGGGCGGGGCATCCGGGTTCCTGTTAAACCTGATTGGCTGGCGGGAGTGGGGGCGCGCGTGCGCGCTTCATCCCGCTGTTTCCTATTGGCTGCCCGAGCCCGCTGGGCGGGTGGGGGTCTCCTGTTCCTCTCTGTGATTGGCTGTTTCTGTGTGATTGACAGGGATCCACACCTATCAGGTGATGTATGGCTGTGAGCTGCGGAAGGACGGCAGCACCGCGGGATTTTACCAGTTCGGCTGGGACGGGAAAGACTTCGTGAGCTTCGATAAGGAGCGGAGCGTGTGGGTGACCCCGGTACAATGGGGGGAGATCACCAAGGCCAAGTGGGATAAGAACCAAGCAGAGAATCAGCAGCGGAAGGGTTACCTGGAGGGAATCTGCATCGAGTGGCTGAATAAATACCTGCGGTATGGAGAGAGAGAGCTGAGAGCCGGTGAGTGAGTGAGGGGGAGATCTGGGGGTCGGTCCCCCGGGAATGGGGTCGGTTTAATTCAGTCTGTGTGGAGTTTCTCTGCTCCTGTGTTAATCTCTCTCTCTCTCTGTCTCTCAGTTGCTCCCACCGTCTCCTTTACCCGGCGGGGTGACAGTAAGAAACTCTCCTGTGTGGCCACTGGCTTCTACCCTCAGTCTATCGAGATGAAACTGCACCGAGATCAGGCGGCTGCCGATGAGCCTTATTCCAGTGGGATCCGCCCCAACCACGATGGCACTTACCAGATGGAGAAACAGACCGACTTTGAACCGGGCGACTCGGCCAAGTTCTCCTGTGTGGTGGATCATGCCGGGCTGAACCAGAAATTGGTGGTGTTTTATGGTAAGACCATCTCCCCATGTGTGAGGATCCAGTCTGTCTCCCTCGCTATGGGAGAGGGTCAGTGCTGAGCTGTGTGAAGGAGTTCATTGTATCCCAGTGGGACTCATATCCAACACCATAGACTTCCCAGTATTTTCAGATATTATAATTTAATTGGTCTTTGTGCTGTATGATGTTCCTGATGCCTGTTATGTAACTCTTTTTATCTGTTTTTTTTTCTCCTCAGAGCCAAAAGCTGACTCCAGGTTCCCAGTTATTATTGTCATTATTATTGCTGTCCTGGTGCTTGTTGCTCTCACTGTTGTGGGTGTCATCCTGTACAAGAAGAAAGGTAGGAAATGGGCACCTAGTGGGTGGGGGAGGTACGTGAGATTATAACTTTTGAACTCCATGGAATGGCAAAACTTCACAAAGTCAAACAGTTGCATTTGGAGAGAGATGGTGAAATTGAATCATTGGAATGGATTTGCCCAGATGAGCATCTTTCTACAAAGCATCTGTTGTATGAATTGGAAGTTTAAGTTCATCTTGGAGGGTATGACCTGGTGGGCATTGCAACTCAATAATCAGGAATTAAAGATACTCAGAAATAAGATCAGGAAAATGATAGGATGGTGTAACCTTAATGATTATGGATAAATTCAGAACTCATATAATGAGAGGTATGAAGTGGAGTCATTCTGAATAGAATGAAAAGAGGAAAAGGATTGAAGGCTGGACTAGGAGTTGTGCATTGACACTAGTACAGCTGTTGTAATAGGTAGCAAAGACTGGGTGTGAGGTTTATTCTTTCATAGAAATTAGGAAAAACAGATATGCAACTATCAGACAGACTGTGAAATTTCCAAATGTTTGTGGCATAGTTTTCTAATACAAATTCTAGAATCCCAGAATTAGCCTGGTAAATTTCACTGCACTGTCAAGAACAAGACCATCCTTCCTTAGAAAAAAAGACCAAAACTGCACACGGTATTCTAGGTGTGGCCTCATCAATGCCCTGTATAATTGCAACAACACATCCCTGCTCCTGTACTCAACCTTTTAAAGCTAACATGCCATTTGCTGTCTTTACCACCTGCTGTACCTGCATGCTTATCTTCAATGATTGGTGCAGAAGGACACCCAGGTCCCACTGCACACTCCCCTCTCCCAATTTACAACCATTCAGGTGGTAATCTGCCTTGATTTTGTTTCCAAAGTGAATACCCAATTTAGACTCCTAAAATCCAAAAGCTCCACTTGCCACAAATGGTAGTCGTGAACAATTCAACAGACAACATAAAAGAAAAAGATACAAAAAAATTGCACAGACCCCGGTAAATGGGAAACAGACCAAAAAAAGCAAATTTTGTTCCTTTATGGAATGTGGTAAGGCCAGCATTTATTGCCCATCCCTAATTACTTACCAGGCCATTTCAAGGGCAGTTGCTAAAAGTCACCTAGGCTCAACCAGGTAAGGATGACAGATTTCCTTCCTTAAAGGACATTATGAACCAGATGGATTTTTACAATAACTGACAGTGGTATTTGAACCATTGTCTCCACAGCATTCACCTGGACTCTGGATTATTACTTCAGTGGTGTTAGCACTGTGCTGGCCTTCCCAGAAAGTTACAAAAATAGATATGAAAAGAAATTTGTGTGGGGTAGCAAAATTAACGCATGAAGTAGATGAGGTGAAAAGTTTGAAACATTGGGCCCTTTGAAAACTGATGTATATTGTCAGTGGGAATACAAAATGGGGAACACGTCAGTATCTTCTGTAGAGGAAGAAAGCAGTGTGTCAGTAAATTTAATGTTCTCTGTGTGCCAGGGACTCAACACAATTCTCATTAATATTAAATGACATTGGATGGCGACTAAACCCCAAGGCCAGATAAGAGTAATGTTTGAATAGCAATCTCCAAAGCTTTTTCAATTGTATAACCATTCCTTTTAGATTGGAAAATTTATACTCCTCTCCCTTCACTATTGAGAAAAGTGAAAGGGGGAGAGCAGGGAATTATAGATCCATTATCCTATTGTGAGTATCAGGAAATGATGAGAATCTAGCATTAAAGATGGGGTGATTGAACACTAGTCTTTTCGGCTGCTCAGAGACAGCATGGATTTGCAAAGAGAACTTGCGTCAAATGACCGAATGAAGTGTTTGAAGAGGTGATTAATGTAAGTGAACACGTGAATTTTATCCGTACGAAAAAACATTTGATCAAATCTCTTGAGAGGATATTAAATAAAGCTTAAACTCATGAAATTTGAGGTCAATTACTGACCTTGTTATCTTAGAACCTGTAAAAGACACTCGAACTCTTAAATTTATTGCACAAAATGTTTCCTTTACTGTGCTGACCCAATTTACCACAAAATTACACGTGGCATTAAACTTCATTACACACAAAATAACTAAACTCTGTCCTTCTTCATTACAAGTATTCAAAAGTTATCAAAACTTCACAAAATTCAAACCCATAGCTTGGACTTGAGAGATACAACTCAGTTTTGAGAGGGAGATTTTATCCAAGTGTGTATCTGAACATGTTTGTGCTTCACCAGCTATTTTTTTTCATGGCTTCAATTTCCTTCTGATTGTCCTTGCCTGTTGCATAATATTAATATATATTTGAGTTTTAGCTAGCTTTTTTTATTCCCCTTTGTAGGAGAAATCTAATACTGATTCTGTATTTTAAGAAGATTTCTCTTGGATTTATTTGGGTTTTTTTTTTGGTAATGCTAAGAGAGGTTTCTACCAGCTCAATCTTGTCTATTCTATTGAGATTTGGGATTTTAAGCAGAGGATGGACATTTGAATAGGGCTTCCTATTCTTATCTGGTCTTTTGCCTCACATGTTTCCAGACCTTAATCCAAATACTATTGCAGCACTATTTATTTTCTTTCAGAATATGATCCTAGTTTTAACACGTTTAGCTGGTGTTATAGTTATCATAAATGTAAATCTTCAATAGTCACAGCTCAAATTTTGTCCCCTATTAGCATACACTTGCTAACTTTCTTTTAAAAGCTCAATTAACCCAATATAGATAAATAATAGCTCCAATGTTTTTTTTAATGTCTGTTGTACATTAATGTCCTCTAATTGTAGAGGAAATGTCTCCGTTATGGAAATTATAGGCTGGTGAGTTTGACATCAGTGGTAGGGAAGCTGTTGGAGGGAATTCTTAGGATGTATAGGCACTTAGAGCGTTGCAATCTGATTAGGGATACACAGCATGGATTTGTTAAGGGGAGGTCGTGCGTTGCAAATTTGGTAGCATTTTTTGAGGAGGTGACAAATGGTTGACATCAACGGCTCGCCCTTCGTCTATATGGATTTCAGTAAGGCGTTTGATAAAGTCCCTCGTGGGAGGTTAGTTGAGAAGGTCAAGGCTCATGGGATACAAGGACAGGTAGCTAGATGGATAAGTAACTGGCTTGGTAATAGGAGACAGTAATAGTGGAAGGGTTTTTTTAACTGGAGGTCGGTCACTAGTGGTGTGCCGCAGGGCTTGGTATTAGGACCTCTTTGTAATATACATAAATGACTTGGAAGAGGGAGTAAGTGGAGTGATCAGTAAGTTTGCAGATGGTACAAAGATGGCTGGACTTGCAGATAGTGAGGAGCATTGTCAGGCAATGCAGCAGGACATGGGTGAGTAGCTTGGGCAGACAGATGGCAGATGGAATTCAATCCTGATAAATGTGAGGTGATGCATTTTGGGAGAAATATGATAAAGGGTAGACCTATTAAGAGTATAGAAACGCAGAGGGACCTGGTGGTGTAAGTCTCTGAAGGTGGCAGAGCAAGTGGAGAAGGTTGTGAAGAAAGCATATAGTATGCTAGCCTTTATAGGAAGGAGTATAGAGTACAAGAGCTGGCCTTTAATGTTGCAGTTGTATAAAACGTTGGTTAGACCTCATTTGGAATACTGCGTCCAGTTCTGGTCGCCTTACTACCGGAAGGACGTGGAGATTCTGGAGAGAGTGCAGAGGAGGTTTACCAGGATGCTGCCTGGTATGGAAGGTCTGAGTTACGAGGAGAGGTTAGGCAAATTGGGACTGTTTTCCTTAGAAAGACATAGACTTGGAGATCTATAGAGGTATACAAGATTGAGGGATATAGACAGAGTAAACAGGGCTAAGCTTTTTCCTAGGATGGTCTCAGCACGAGGGGTCACGGGCTTAGGGTGAGGGGGGTAAGGTATAATTTGGATGCTAGAGGGAGTTTTTTCAGAGGGTGGGGAATGTGCTGCCAAGTAAAGTGGTGGAGGTAGGCACTCTGGAGTTATTTAAGAAATACCCAGATGGGCACATGAACAGAATGGGAACGGAGGAGTATAGAAAACTGATTTAAAATAGGGATCATGAGCCTTGGGAGTTCCTGGGAAGTGTGTAAATAGACAATGATATTGATGTGCTTGTTTTTATCCTACAGGTGCTTTGGTCCACCTTGTTGTCTAACAAGGGGCGTACAAGCGATGGGTCGTGAGGGGGCTGCTCTTGGAGTTTTTTTTTTGAGTCTCCTAGTGATTTACGTAGTTGGTGTATATTTGACCTGGACCATTTGATGGGCAACATGACAGCTCAGTGACTATTGCTGTACTGTGCAGATACATGGATTTGGGCCTGTGTCTGTGGGAGTTTGCGTATTCTCCCTGTGCTTGCGTGGGTTTTCTCCGGTTTCCTCCCACATCCCAAAGATGTGCTCTTAGGCTAATTGGCAAAACAAATTCTCCCTAAATTGTCTCAAATTTGGTTTTTAATCCATAGATCTATAAACAGACAGGGATCACGGATAGAGGTGGGAACATCGGGGTGGCGGTGTGGTCTCGTTGGGCCGAAGGGCCTGTTTCCCAAGCTGTTTGGTTCTTTGTCTCCAATGACACTCATCTTTGTTGCAGCGACAATTATCAAGGTTACTGTGAACACTTGAGACCCAGATTCCTGTGGGCAGCACTGTGGCAAGCACTGCTGCTTCATAGTGCCAGGGAGCTGTGTTCAATTCTAGCCTTGGGTGATCATTTGTAAATTTCTTATTTTGTTATCGCAACTTACCATCCCACCTATTTTGGTATCTATCATCTACCAATTTGGCTATGGTACCTTCTATCCCTGTATTCAAGTCATTATTAATGTAGATTGTAAGTAGTTGACCCCTGAGCACCGAACCCTATGCACCCCAGTATAAACATCATGCCAACCACATGACTAATTTACCCTCTCTGCTTTCCTTTTGTTAGCCAATCTTCTATCCAAGATAACAAATTACTCCTAATCCCATGTGACCAAACCTTGTGTATTAACCTTTCGTGTGTTATCTTATCAAATGCCTCCTGGAAGTCCAGATCTACAAAACCTACTAGATTCCTGTTATTCATCTCGCTGGTTACAGGTTCAGAAAAAAATTATTAGTCAAAAATATTACTGCTTTTCTATTTGGAGGGAAGAATCAGGGTGGGGGAGAAGAGGTAATTTTGGTAGTGGGGAAGACACTTCTTCGAGAAGTTCTGGTTTGACCACACCTGAAATACTGGGAGCAGCTTTGGGCTTAACACTATAGGAAGAAGATATTTGCCTTCAGAGGAGTGTAGCTTGGCTGAAAAGGTGAGAGATTTTTTAAAAAGTTAGGAATGTATTCTCTTCAATCTTGGAAGCTGAGAAATGATCTAATGAAATTTAAGGTAATGAGAATATATGGGAAGACACTGCTTTCACTGGCTGGGAGTCAGATTGTAGATTAGCTATGATCTCATTGAATGTCAAAACCACTTCTATGACCCTGAATAGTCTCCTCCCATTATAATGTATTTATCTTCCTTTGTGTGTGATCCTGGCTGGGAGAGAGAAAATGATTGTGTCTCCTCTCTGAATGTTGTTCTCTGCTCACTGAGAATTCCTTGTTTTACAGCAGGGCAGAAGACTGGCTACAATCCAGCAAAGAGTAAGTGTGCCTCAAATCACTGCATCTTTATCTAAGAGCAGGAAACATTACTTGCACTCTGTGTACAGTCATTGGTTTATTGTTATCTTCATTGGTATGTGATGTCTCCCTTTTGTGTGTGTGTGTGTGAGACGTCCATTCTCTTGTGTTTCTACGTGTCAGCCTCTGGCCCCCTCTGTACTTGTGACCCTCTTTGTGTCTGTGGCTCACTGTTGGTGAAGTTTTGTAATGCTTGTTTTTTTTGTTAACAGCTTCTGACAAAGCAGAATCTTCATCAAATTCTTCTGCTACTGCCTAAAGGTGCGAACATTCCTGATCAATTGTGAGCAGATTGTGCACTGGCTTTGAAGTTGTTGTTTCCTGCACACTCAGCGTGGGAACTGGCTCTGCATATGTGCATTAAGGACGGGGAGGATTTTCCAGCCCTTCAGAGCATGTTCTTCAGCAATGGAGGCAGCTAACGGTTGGCTACCAATTGGGATTTTCTAGTCCCTGTGTCTGCACCATTGGCTACCTCTGGAGAATCTCGTCATGGGTTGTGCAATTTGACACAGCTTAGGAATGGACCTCCTGGAGTAACGGACGTGAGGCATGGATATCTTGGGTAGTTGTGAGGGAGGAGTTGGGAACTGCTCTCATCACTGACCCGGGATGTGTCTGCTGTCAGCTGCTCCATGGGGACTTGTTTTGCCCCTCCTCCATAGTCATACATTACAGAAAAAGCCCTTTGGCCCATCGAATCTGCACCAATAATAGCCATTGGTAAATTCACATCAATCCTATTTTCATGCACTTATTTCAAATCCTTCAATATTATATTTCAAGTGCTCTTTATATGTTTTTTAAAGGTTGTTTATCTTCCCAGACAGTGCATTCCAGATTCCCACAACTGAGTGAAAAAGCTTTTTTCAAATCCCCCCCACCCCCCCCCCCCAATCCTTGAATCTCCTGATATCCAAGATTTCCTGAACCTATTGCTCTTGCACTTAGCCCTAAACATGTTAATACTCTTCCCAGCTCCTTACTGAATGTCGCCCCACTCTGCTCTGCATGCCCCCCCCCCCTGCCACACTGCTCTGCCAGAAACTTATCCATTGTCAACTTTGGTCAAATCCTTCTTTATTTTACTAAAATCTGCTTTTTCCCCAATTCAAAGTTGACTTTTGCAAGCCAATTTTCTCCTTCTCATAACAAACTTGAACTGTAACATGTTGTGCTCACTACTGCTGAGATGCTGCCACGTTGAATACTTTCAGCTTCGTTTCCCCAGAACCAGATCCTACACTACAACTATCCTTTGGGCCTTCTGCTTACTGATGCAAGAAACTCTCTAGCTTAAACCCTTTACACAATGACAATCCCAATTTATTTTGGGGAAGTTGAAATTTTTCAGGATAGTTCACTGATGTGTGTAAGAAAGTAAATTATCTTTTATATCTACTATCTCTTTCCTCCTGACTCTTTTGGGGACCTCAAAGAACAAAGAAAATTACATCTCAGGACCAGGCCCTTTGGCCCTCCAAGCCTGCACTGACCATGCTGCACAACTTAACCAAAACCCCCTACCCTTCTAAAGACATATCCCTCTATTCCAATCTAGTCATGTATTTGTCAAGACGATGCCCCTTAAGTCACCACCGTATTCGCTTGCACTACCTCCTGCAGCAATGAGTTCCAGGCACCCACTACCCTGAGGGGGGGCGTGGGGTGGAGAAAACCTGCCTCATACATTTCCTTTTAAACCTTGTCCCTCGCACCTTAAACCTGTGCCCCCTAGTAATTGATTCTGAAACCCTGGGGGAAAACCTTCTGATTATCCACTCTGTCCATGCTCCTCTCAATTTTGTAGATTTCTATCAGGTCACCCCTCAACTTCTGTCATTTTAGTAAGAACAAACCAAATTTCTCCAACTTCTTCTCATAGCTAATGATTTCCAATTCAGTCAACATCCTGGTAAATCTTTTCTGTACCCTATCTGAAGCCTCCACACCCTGTGTGGCGACCAGAATTGAACACTATATTGCAAGTGCGGCCTAACTAAGGTTTTGTAAAGCTGCAACATGAGTTGACAATTTTTAACTTAATGCTCCGACTGCTGAAGGCAAATACGCTGTATACCTTCGTGACTACCTGTCCACCTACATTGCCACTTTCAGTGACCTGTGTACCTGTACATCCAGATCCCTTTATCTGTCAAGACACTTAAAGGCTCTGCCATTTACTGTATATTTCCTACATGTATTTGACAGTCCAAAATGCATTACCTCACATTTGTCTGGATTAAACTCCATCTGCCATCTTTCTGTACAAGTCTCCAGCTAATCTATATCTGCTGTATCCTCTGATCCTCATTGCTATCTGCAAATTAATAACCTTTGTGTTGTCAGCAAACTTGCTGATCAATCCAGTTACTTTTTCCTCCAAATCGTTGTATACTTGTACAAACAGCAAAGGTCCCAGCACTGATCCCTGAGGAGTGTTTCTTGTCACAGCCCTCCATTCAGAAACACCTTTCCACTGCCTGTGTCTTTTTTTGACCAATGGAAGTTATGATGTGGAGATGCCGGTGTTGAACTGGTGTTAAAATAAGCATTAAAGTAAACACCATCCAACCTTGTCTTACTCTCTTGATGCTCAACATGGTTAAATTCTCTCTGCTATAGTAAAGGAAGCAAGTCAGTGTGTCTCTATTAATGTCCTGTGTCCTCTCCTACCAGACTCCTCCCAACAGCAATAGCAAAGCTATCCACAAAAATATTGGCCTAATGTGGATCCCGGGGCAAAATGTCCCATTTGTACATGTCCCACCGCCCCCAGAAAAAGTCCCAGTCATCCAGCAAACTTAAATCCTCCTTCCTGCACCACCTCTTGAGCCATGTATTCATCTGTCCTATTTTCATTTCTCACTGGAACTGTTATTGGTTTTTGGAGAGCGATAGATCGGGTGGGAGGGGGTTGAGCCTGATGGGTTTGTTGTGTGGATTTGCCTCACTCTAACCATCTTTTATTTCTCTTCCTCAGTGACATTTTATGGAGTTCAATCAACTAATGAATGGAGCTGATGAGAAAAATGGAGAGAATGGGTTTTCATCACTGACTCTTTCTGAAACTGATTGTAACTGCGATTGGGAGGGGGGGTGGGATCTGTACATACACAAATTTTGTGCTTTGAATAGGGAATACCTGATGAATTAAGCTTTAACTTGCACTGTTTGCGCAAACACTGGGAAAATGGGTGGAATTTTCCATTCTGGAGATACGGTCTTATGGTAGGACTAAACAGGAATGACTTTGCTGAAGAGTTGAACACACACAGGATGTTGCGCTGTTCAATTTGCTGATTTTTGCATCGGTGAGGAGGATGACATGGTGATACAGGCAGCAAGTGGTCTGACTCTGTTACTGCATAGGCTCTAACAAGTCCTTCAGTCCTTCACTCTGCTCCTTGACTGCTGTTCCCCTCACCCCTGTGCTACCACATGCTCAGATACGGACATGTTATCTCCAATACATTACTCCTCTTTACCCAGCCTTGACACTGTATGTAACTGATAACAGTGCGAAAGCAACACTTAGCCTCAAAGTCCAGGAGGAAGTCAAACTCATCAAGTGTGTTCTGCTTGTATACAGTCTTCCTGGTGGGATACTTAATTGCAGAGGGAATAAAACTCCAGAGTGTTGGCCCTTTAATCATTCATGAGATGCAAATAGCATTCTTGACATAGCTGTATGGTCTTTAACCCATCATGAAAATAGGGTACAAAGATTCCAAACTGACTTCTTGCCACTAGGAGTCTGATTTCTGATTTTCCATCAAATCTTTGCTATTCTACCTGCTACAATTTCTGCTGCTGCTGAGAATGGAAAGTTCTGTCCACTGATTCATACATTGATTTCATTCTGGGGCTTGTTTGCAATACTGCATTTTAACAGTTAAATCTCATTCATTATTTGTGAGGGGAAGGGGAAAGATTCAATAGAGCAATGATTCAGATCTCCATCTCTCAGCTGCTGGCTCTCAAATGCACAATTGGGGTCTGGGAGTCCAACTGCACCAAGTCCAGCTGGTTTTTGCTGATTAAGTCCATGGGGCCTCGGTTCTGTACCATGTGGACAGCCTTGATTCTGCAGTAGGTGGGGGTGGGGAGCCTATTGAAGGGATCTGCTTCATAAGATTGTCCTGGGAAAAGCAAAGTGATTGGGAGGTACAACACAGCACAGGATACAGGCCCTTTGGCCTAACAAGCCCGTGCTGCCACCTCAATGTTTCCACTTCCACCCATGAGCCTTGTCTGTGTTGATAGAAATCTGCATTGGAACCAAATTGATTTATGTTCCGTGACTTTACATAACACAGTTTTTGCTTGAGTAATTGGAGATTGGAAAGGAGTACTTGGTTATGCTTTGCAAAAGGTGATTTAATTTGTATTTGCTATTTTATATTAAATTCTAATAAATTAGATTTGGACTCCAAATCTGTCTTTGTCAAATGTATCTAACAAATAATAAGGAACATTCAAATCTTGTAACAATCAAATTCCCCAAGTATCTCAGTGTTTAATATTAAAAGTGTGATTTATTTCAAACTTGTCAGAATGGATGGAAATCAAGAAATGGGAGGGAGGAAGTTGAGAAAATTACAGTCAGCAGGAAGTGCTTTTGAGAAAATTGGAATTGTGGACTGAGAACCCCAGGCCATTACGGATTTCATTCTATAATCTTGAAAGAAATGCTTCACAAGATAGTTAGAACATAGAACATTACAGCACAGAACAGGCCCTTCGGCCTTCGATGTTGCGCCGACCAATATAAAAAGCAATGCCCCTCCAAACTAAACCATTCCCTTCTCTTCCATATACTTATCAACTAACCTCTTAAACGCCACCAAACTTGGCGCATCTACAACCGCTGCAGGCAGGGCATTCCACTCCCGAACCACCCTTTGGGTAAAGAACCTACCTCTGATATCCATCCATAACTATCACCCCTTAATTTAAAGCTGTGTCCCCTCGTGCTAGCTTTTTCCATCTGAGGAAAAAGGCTATCACTATCCACCCTATCTATACCTCTAATCATCTTATATGTTTCGATTAGGTAATAGTTGATGCATGAGTTTAAATCTTCCAAAATTTCCCAGATTTGGAGGTTTCTGTTAAATTAGAAAATAACAAATATAATTCCCTTTGTTCAAAAGGGGAGACAGAAAGCAGGAAACTACAGGCTAGTTAGTCTAACATCTGCCATGGAGGAAACGTTAGTCATTATAGAAAAAGTTGTAACCAGATGCTTAAATTCAAACAATCAAGCAGAGCCAACATGGTTTTGTGAAAAAGGAAATTCTGTTTAAACACTTGTATTGAAGTTCCATGTAATATGGGTAAAGAGAAATTGGTAGATATACTATTTGGATTTCTAGAGACATTTGATAAGGTGCCATATCAAAGGTTATTGTAAATCAAAGCTCATGGTGTGTGGGTAATATATGCATGAATTGCAGATTGTTTCCTGTTAGTTTAACCAGTTGGTATAAATGGGTCTTTTTCTATTTGGCAGGAATGAATTGTGTACCATGGATCAGTGCTGGGCCTCAACTTTTTACAGTGTATATATAAATGGATAAATCTTGATAAATTTGCTCATTGCTTATGTGTCAAAGCAGACATTGAGGATGTTACAAAGGGATATGTCAAATGGAGTATAATGTGGACAAATGGAAAGTTTCCATTTTTGGCAGGAATTAAATAAAAGTAACTGAAATTGTGAGAAATTGCAGAGCTGATATGCACATAGGAACACTAACAATGTTATTTATTTTGAGGGGAAACTAATTACAAAGATAGGAAGGTTATGCTTATGTTGTACAAGGCATTGGTGAGACCACATCTGGAATATTGTATATAGTATTGGTTTCCTTATTTAAGAACAAAACAGCACGGAAAACAGGCCCAACGAGTCCACGCTACCACCCCAATGTTCCCACCTCTACCCGCGATCCCTGTCCATGTTTATAGATCTATGGATTAAAAATCAAATTTGAGACAATTTAGGGAGAATTTGTTTTGCCAATTAGCCTAAGAGCACATCTTTGGGATGTGGGAGGAAACCGGAGCACCCGGAGAAAACTCACGCAAGCACGGGGAGAATGCACAAACTCCCACAGACACAGGCCCAAATCCATGTATCTGCACAGCACAGCGATAGTCACTGAGCTGTTGTGTTGCCCATCAAATGGTCCAGGTCAAGCGTACACCAACAACGTGAAGCACTAGGATACTCTCAAAAGATCCAAGAGCAGCCCTCTCATGACCCATCGTGTGTATGCCCCTCGTTAGACAACAAGGTGGACCAAAGCACCTGTAGGATAAAAACAAATACATCAATATCATCCATCATCTATTTACTCACTTCCCAGGGACTCCCAAGGCTCATGATCCCTATTTTAAATCAGTTTTCTATACCCCTCCATTCCCATTCTGTTCATGTGTCCATCTAAGTATTTCGTAAATAACTCGAGTGCCAGCCTCCACCACTTTACTTGGCAGCGCATTCCATACCCCCACCACCCTCTGTGTGAAAAAACTCCCTCTAGCATCCAAATTATACCTTACCCCCCTCACCTAAGCCTGTGACCCTGCGTTCTATTTGAGTCCATCCTAGGAAAAAGCTTAACCTTGTTTACTCTATCTATCCCCTTCATAATCTTGTACACCTCTATTAGATCTCCTCTAAGTCTACGTCTTTCTAAGGAAGACGGTCCCAATTTGCCTAATCTCTCCTCATAACTCAGACCTTCCATACCAGGCAGTATCCTGGTAAACCTCCTCTGCACTCTCTCCAGAGTCTCCACGTCCTTCTGGTAGTAAGGCGACCAGAACTGGACGAAAAGATGTAAAAGGCTTAACAGGCAGTTCAGAAAAAGGTTTACTGGATTAATACTAGGAATGGGTGAGTTGTCTTATGATAAAAGGCTGGAGAGGTTTTGTGTATCCAGGAAAGTTTCGAAGAGTAAATGACAAATTGAGCCATACACGGAGAAAATGTTTCCTCTTACGGGAAAATCTAGAACAAGGTCACTGATTTACAAATAAGAATATTTAAGATTGAGATGAGGCAAATGTATTTCTCTCACACTGAATTCAGTCTCTGGAACTCCCTTTTCAAAAGGCAGTGGAAACAGAACCTTTAAATCTTTTTATTAACAAGGGGGTGAAAGGGATTGGGGATGGACAGGAATGTGGAGTTGAGGTTGCAATCAGAAGCCACAATTTTAGTGACTGAGCGGGCTTAAGAGGCCAAATATCCTATTCCTGTTCTTAATTCATATGATCGTAGCAGCAAGTGTCAGAGTAAAACACAAGCATTATCAACAAAGGTAAATGCTGAATTTAGAGTGATGAAAAACTGACCTTAATTAATGCCAAAGAAACAATAAATGGTGCAAAAATAAAATGTTCAACCGCAGGACACAAAATGGGAGGTTGATGTCGAGACACTTGAAGTCCAGACAAAAATGCTGATTGAATTTTAGAGACTTTTGAAAAGGGATTAACAAAGAGGAAAAGATCAGCAACATTATAGGATAGAAAAGTGCAGAAGCAAAGCTAGGGGTTCACGTATACATTAAATAAAACCTGATCTGCTTGCATTGTCACATTCAAATTAATGAGAAAATCCCCAATGTTGCTTCAATATTTAAGAATTGGAAGAATAAATGAGGCAGGTATAGATCATAGAACATTACAGCACAGAACAGGCCCTTCGGCCTTTGATGTTGCGCCAACCAATTAGGAAAAAGCAATGACCCTCTAACCTAAACCATTCCCTTTTCATTCATAAACTTATCTACTAACCTCTTAAACGCCACCAAACTTGGCGCATCTACAACTGCAGCAGGCAGGGCATTCCATACCCTTACCACCCTCTGGGTAAAGAACCTACCTCTGACATCCGTCCTATAACTACCATAGACATAGAACATTACAGCACAGAACAGGCCCTTCGGCCTTCGATGTTGTGCCGACCAAAATAAAAAGCAATGCCCCTCCAAACTAAACCATTCCCTTCTCTTCCATATACTTATCAATTAACCTCTTAAACGCCACCAAACTTGGCGCATCTACAACAGCTGCAGGCAGGGCATTCCACTCCCTAATCACTCTTTGAGAAAGAACCTACCTCTGATATCCGTCCTATAACTCATACCCCTTAATTTAAAGCTGTGTCCCCTCGTGCTAGCTTCTCCATCCTAGGAAAAAGGCTATCACTGTCCACCCTATCTAAACCTCTAATCATCTTATATGCTTCAATAAGATCCCCTCTTAGCCGCCTCCTTTCTAACGAAAACAACCTCAAATCCTTCACCTCTCTTCATAGGACCTGCCCTCCATACCAGGCAACATCCTGTAAACCTCCTCTGTACCCTCTCCAATGCCTCCACATCTTTCTTATAATGTGGGGACCAGAACTGCACACAATACTCCAAGTGCGGCCGCACTAGAGTTTTGTACAGTTGCAACATGATGCTGCGGCTCCTAAATTCAATCCCCCTACCAATAAAAGCTAAGACTCCATATGCCTTCTTAACAACTTTATCCACTTGACTGCCTACTTTCAGGGATCTATTGACACATACACCAAGATCCTTCTGTTCCTCAACACTATTAAGAGCCCTACCATTAGCCCTATACTCTACACATTTATTGTTCCTGCCAAAGTGCATTACCTCACACTTTTCCACATTAAACTCCATTTGCCACCTCTCGGCCCAGCTCTGCAACTTGTCCAAGTCACTCTGCAAACTATAACACCCCTCTTCACTATCTACCACTCCACCAACTTTAGTGTCATCTGCAAATTTACTGATCCATCCCTCAATACCCTCATCCAGATCATTTATAAAAATTACAAACAGCAGGGGCCCCAAAACAGACCCCTGAGGCACACCACTCGTCACCGAACTCCACGATGAATATCTCCATCAACCACCACCCTCTGTCTTCTATCTGCCAGCCAATTCCTAATCCAATTAGCTAAATCACCCTCTATTCCACACATCTGCATTTTCTGTAGAAGTCTTCCATGGGCCACCTTATCAAACGCCTTCCTAAAGTCCATATATACTACATCAACCGCCTTACCCCAATCCACCTCTCTGGTCACTTTCTCAAAAAACTCAATGAGGTTAGTAAGGAGGTTACCACTCCTTAATTTAAAGCTATGTCCCCTCGTCCTAGCTTTCTCCATCCTAGGAAAAAGGCTATCACTGTCCACCCTATCTAAATCTCTAATCATCTTATATGTTTCAATAAGGTCTCCTCTACCGCCTCCTTTCTAACGAAAACAACCTCAAATCCCTCAGCCTCTCTTCATAAGACCTGCCCTCTATACCAGGCAACATCCTGGTAAACCTCCTCTGTACCCTCTCCAATGCCTCCACATCTTTCTTATAATGCGGGGACCAGAACTGCACACAATACTCCAAGTGCGGCCGCACTAGAGTTTTGTACAGTTGCAACATGACGTTGCGGCTCCGAAATTCAATCCCCTACCAATAAAAGCTAAGACTCCGTATGCCTTCTTAACAACCTTATCGACTTGATTGCCAACTTTCAGGGATCTATGCACATATACACCAAGATCCCTCTGTTCTTCAACACTATTAAGAGTCCTACCATTAGCCCTATACTCTACACATTTGTTATTCCTGCCAAAGTGAATTACCTCACACTTTTCCACATTAAACTCCATTTGCCACCTCTCGGCCCAGCTCTGCAACTTGTCCAAGTCTCTCTGCAAACTACAACACCCCTCTTCACTATCTACCACTCCTCCGACTTTGATGTCATCCGCAAATTTACTAATCCATCCTTCAATACCCTCATCCAGATCATTTATAAAATGATCTGGATTATGGACCTATTGGTCTCACATTTAGAGTAAATGAGCATTCGGACAAGCATGATTATCAGAGATCCCAAAGTGAACAAAGTACAGCAATAGGAACAGGCCCTTTGGCCCTGCAAGATTTAGTTAGATCGTGCTGCCCTAACTAAAAAAATCCAGCCTTTACTCGATCTGTATCCCTCTATTTCCTCCCTATTCACGTATCCATCCAGATGTCTTGTAAATATTGGTAATGTGCCTGCTACCACTTTATTGTCTGGCAGCATGTTCAAGGCACCCACCACTCTGTGTGGAAAAACTTCCTCACACAAATCTCTCAAACTTTCTCCCCTCACCTTGAACCTGTGCCCTCTTGTAATTGACCCTACCAACCTTGAAATAAGCTTCTAACTATCCTGTTTATACCTCATAATTTTGGAGATTTTATCAGGTCATTATCAGCCTCCGTCTTTCCAGTGAAAACAATCTTAGTTTATTCAACATCTACTCATACCCAACATCCTCAAGGCCAGGCAACATCTTGATGAATTTTCTTTGCACTCTCTCCAAAGCTTCCACGTCTTTCTGATAGTGTACCAAACAGAACTGCATCCAATAACTCTAAATGCAGCCTAACCAAGGCTTTATATAGCTGCATCATGATTTCCCAACTCCTGTACTCAATGCCCAGGCCGATGGGGGCAAGTACACCATATGCCTTCTAAATTACCTGGGCCACCTGTATTCTTCGAGTGATCTATGGACCTGCATGCCCAGATCCTCTGTAAATGTTCTATCATTTACAGTATAATTCACAATTAAATTTGATCCTCCAAAATGTATCACCTGATATTTGTCTGGGTTAAATTCCATCTGCCATTTCTGTGCCCAAATCTCCAATTTATCTACAATTCTCTTCTATCCTCTGACAATCCTCGGCACTATCAGCAACTTTGCCAATCTTTGTGTCATTTGCAAACTTACTAATCAAACAAACACATTTTCCTCCAGATCATTTATATACACTACAAACAATAGAGATCCCAGCACTAAAACCGTGCAGAATACCACTAGCTACAGATTTTCCATTCTGAAAAATACCCACCGCTATTCTCTGTCTTGTAGAGCCAAGATGTGGAAATGCCTATGTTGGACTGGGGTAAACACCTTAAGAAGTCCCACAACACCTGGTTAAAGTCCAACAGATTTATTTGGTAGCACAGACCACCAGCTTTCAGAGCGCTGCTCCCCACTCTCATCTGATGAAGGAACAGCGCTCCGAAAGCTAGTGGCTTATGCTACCAAATAGACCTGTTGGACTTTAACCTTATATAACCAAGCCAGCTCGGTGTCCATCTAGCCAGCCCACACCGAGTCCCATGTGATTTTAGTTTTTCTATCAGTCTGCCATGTAGGACTTTGTCAAACACTTTAATAAAGTCCATATAAATATCCACAACCCTTCTCTCATCAATTATCTTTGTCACCTCTTCAAAAAACTCAATCAAGTTGGTGAGACATGACCTTGCCTGTACAAAACCATGCTGCCTGTCACTAACTGGTCCATTTTCCTCCAAATGAGCATGTATCCTGTCAGTGTTTTCTCCAAAAGCTTCCCCAGCACTGAAGTCAGGTTCACCAGCCTATAATTTCCAAGATTATCTCTGCCTCCCTTCCTAAACAAGGGAACAATATTGGCCGTTCTCCAGTCCTATGGAACCTCACTTGTGGTCAAAGAGGACATGAAGATATCTGTTAGGGCCCAAGCTGTTTCTCTGCTTGCCTCCTGCAGTAACCTCGGATAGATCCCATCCAGCTCTGGGGACTTGTCTACCTCAGTGCAATTTAGGATGTCCATCATTTTCTCCTTTGATATACCGACATTCTCTCGAGTGTTGACACACCTATTCCTGTCCTCAGCATCTGTCATGTCCTCTTTGGTGAAAACCGATACAAAATACTTATTAAGAATTTCATCCACTTTCTGTGGTTCCATGCAAAACTTCCCTCCATTGTCCTCGAGTGGGCCTACTTTTTCTCTTGGAACATAAGAAATAGGAGCAGAAATAGGCCATTCAGCCCCTCGAGCCTGCCCCGCCATTCAATAAGATCATGGCTGATCTGTAGTGGTTCAGTGCCACTTTCCTGCTTTCTCCCCGTAACCCTTAATTCCCTTGTCAATCAAAAAACTATCCACTCTTGAACATATTCAGCGAGGAAGCCTCCACCACTTCATCAGGCAGAGAATTCCAAAGATTCACCACACTTTGCGAGAAGAAATTCCTCCTCAACTCTGATCTGAACCACACATCCAGCCCCTCCCACTAATCTTGAGGCTGTGCCCTCTAGTCCTGCTATCTTTGCTAAGCAGGAAGAGTCTCTCAACCTCTACCCTATCCATCCCCTTCATTATCTTATACGTCTCTCAGTCTTCTAAAGTAGATAGGCTGGTAGCTTGGGCATATGGAATTCAATCCTGATAAATGTGAGGTGATGCATTTCAGGAGAAAGAATGTAGTGGGGAGGTATATGATAAAGAGTAGACCTAATAAGAGCATAGAAATTTAGAGGGACCTGGGGGTGCAGATGCACAAGTCTCTGAAGGTGGCAGAGCAGGTGGAGAAGGTTGTGAAGAAAGCATATAGTATGCTAGCCTTTATAGGAAGGGGTATAGAGGACAAGAGCTGGCCTTTAATGTTGCAGTTGTATAAAACGTTGGTTAGACCTCATTTGGAATACTGCGTCCAGTTCTGGTCGCCTTACTACCGGAAGGATGTGGAGACTCTGGAGAGAGTGCAGAGGAGGTTTACAGGATGCTGCCTGGTATGGAAGGTCTGAGTTACGAGGAGAGGTTAGGCAAATTGGGACTGTTTTCCTTAGAAAGACGTAGACTTAGAGGAGATCTAATAGAGGTGTACAAGATTATGAGTATAGAGTAAACAGGGTTAAGCTTTTTCCTAGGATGGACTCGAATAGCACGAGGAATAACGGGCTTAGGGTGAAGGGGGTAAGGTATAATTTGGATGCTAGAGGGAGTTTTTTCACACAGAGGGTGGTGGGGATATGGAACGCGCTGCCAAGTAAAGTGATGGAGGCAGGTACTCTGGAATTATTTAAGAGATACTTAGATGGGCACATGAACAGAATGGGAACAGAAGGATATGGAAAACTGATTTAAAATAGGGATCATGAGCCTTGGGAGTTCCCTGGGAAGTGTGTAAATTGTCAATGATATTGATGTATTTGTTTTATACTACAGGTACTTCGGTCTGCCTTGTCCTAACAAGGGGCATACATGCAATGGATACACGGGCTGCTCTTGGATTTTTTTTCGAGGGTACCTAGTGTTTCACGTTGTTAATGTACACTTGACCTGGACCATTTGATGGGCAACATGACAGCTCAGTGACTATCGCTGTGCTGTGCAGATACATGGATTTGGGCCTGTGTCTGTGGGAATTCGCGCATTCAGCCCATGCTTGTGTAGGTTTTGTCTGGGTGCTCCGATTTCCTCCCACATCCCAAAGATGTGCTCTTAGGCTGATTGGCAGAACAAATTCTCCCTAAATTGTCTCAAATTTGGTTCTAATGCATAGATCTATAAACATAGACAGGGATGACAGGGATCACGAGTAGAGGTGGGAACAATCGGGGAGGCGGCGCGGGCTCGTTGGGCCGAAGGGCCTGTTTCCCGTGCTGTTTTGTTCTTTGTTCTTAGTACAAACCTAGCCTATTCAGTCTCTCCTCATTATCCAACACCCCGTTTCTGGTATCAGCCGAGTGAATCTTCTCTGCACCCCCTCCAAGGCCAATATATCCTTCCTCGAATACAGCGGCAAAACTCCAGCTGCGGCCTCACCAGTACCCACATAGCTGCAAAAGCATCTCCCTACTTTTATATTCTATCCCCGTCGCTATAAAGGCCAACATCCCATTCGCCTTCTTAATCACCTTCTGCACCTGCATACTGTGTTTTTGCAACTCGTGCACAACAACCCCCAGGTCCCTCTGCACTGTCACATGCTGCAGCTTTTCACCATTTAAATAGTAATCCTTCCTACCATTATTCCTACTAAAGTGGATAATCTCACACTTGCTACCCTCTTGCTCCCAATAAATGCATAAAAAGCCTTGGGATTCTCCTTGACCCTGTTTGTTAACAACAGGTCATGGCCCCTGTTAGCCCTCCAAATTCCATGTTCAAGTTCCTTTCCATTTTTACTGTACTCAACAGCTTCTTCAGTTTTTAGATGCCTTGACCTATTGTACGCTTCCTTTTCCCTTTTGGCTAAGTTTACAATTTCCCTTGTCCTCAATGGTTTCCGAATTCTGCCATTTCATCAACTTCAGGAAGCGTAAAGAAGGAACTTTACATCAATGGGGACAAAGTAGAAAACATCTAGAGCTTCAAGTGTTCAGATATCTAGATCACCAATAACCTGTCCTGCTCCTCGTATGTCAACACTATAGTTAAGGATGCGCACCAACACATCTACTTTCTCAGAAGACAAAGGAAATTTGGCATGTCAGCTATGACCCTCACCAACTTTTACAGATGGACCATAGAAAGCATTCTTTTTGATTGTATTACAGTTTGATATGTCTCCTGCTTTGCCCAAGATTGCAAGAAACTACAAAAGGTCATGAATGTAGCCTAATCTATCACGCAAACCAGCCTCCCATCCACTGACTCTGTCTACAGTTCCCATTGCCTCAGCAAACTGGCCAGCATATTTAAGGACCCCACCCACCCTAGATATTCTCTCTTCCACCTACTTCCTTTGGGAAAAAGATATAAAAGTCTGAGGTCACGTACCAACTGAATCAAGAACATATTTCCTTCTGCTGTCAGACTTTTGAATGGACTTACTTTGCATTAAGTTGATCTTCCTTACACCCTAGCCAGGACTGTAACACTAATTCTGCACTCTCTCCGATGTGTCCACCCTCAATACAGTTGTGATCTCCTCCTTAATCACCAATGCAATTCCGCTACGCCTTTTGTTTCCCCTTCTGTCCCTTCTAAAACAATGATATCCCACAATAAAGAACAAAGAACAAAACAGCACGGAAACAGGCCCTTCGGCCCAACGAGCCCGCACTGCCACCCCGATGTTCCCACCTCTACCCATGATCCCTGTCTATGTTTATAGATCTATGGATTAAAAACCAAATTTGAGACAATTTAGGGAGAATTTGTTTTGCCAATTAGCCTAAGAGCACATCTTGGGGATGTGGGAGGAAACCGGAGCACCCGGAGAAAACCCACGCAAGCACGGGGAGAATGCGCAAACTCCCACAGACACAGGCCCAAATCCATGTATCTGCACAGCACAGCGATAGTCAGAGCTGTCGTGTTGCCCATCAAATGGTCCAAGTCAAGCGTACACTAACGACGTGAAGCACTAGGATACTCTCGAAAAAAAATCCAAGAGCAGCCCTCTCACGACCCATCGCGTGTATGTCCCTTGTTAGACAACAAGGTGGACCAAAGCACCTGTAGGATAAAAACAAGTACATCAATATCATCATCTATTTACACACTTCCCAGGGACTCCAAAGGCTCATGATCCCTATTTTAAATCAGTTTTCTATACCCCACCATTCCCATTCTGTTCATGTGCCCATCTAAGTATTTCTTAAATAACTCCAGAGTGCCTGCCTCCACCACTTTACTTGGCAGCGCATTCCATACTCCCACCACCCTCTGTGTGAAAAAACTCCCTCTAGCATCCAAATTATACCTTACCCACCTCACCCTAAGCCCGTGACCCCTCGTGCTATTCGAGTCCATCCTAGGAAAAAGCTTAACCCTGTTTACTCTATCTATACCCCTCATAATCTTGTACACCTCTATTAGATCTCCTCTAAGTCTACGTCTTCTAAGGAAAACAGCCCCAATTTGCCTAACCTCTCCTCGTAACTCAGACCTTCCATACCAGGCAGCATCCTGGTAAACCTTCTCTGCACTCTCTCCAGAGTCTTCACGTCCTTCCGGTAGTAAGGCAACCAGAACTGGACGCAGTATTCCAAATGAGGTCTAACCAGTGTTTTATACAACTGCAACATTAAAGGCCAGCTCTTGTACTCTATACCCCTTCCTATAAAGGCTAACATACTATATGCTTTATTCACAACCTTCTCCACTTGCTCTGCCACCTTCAGAGACTTGTTCACCTGCACCCCCAGGTCCCTCTGCGTTTCTATATTCTTAATAGGTCTACCCTTTATCATATACCTCCCCCCTACATTCTTTCTCTCGAAATGCATCACCTCACATTTATCAGGATTGAATTCCATCTGCCATCTATCTGCCCAAGCTACCAGCCTATCTATGTCCTGCTGCATCGCCTGACAATGCTCCTCACCATCCGTAAGTCCAGCCATCTTTGTATCGTCTGCAAACTTGCTGATCACTCCACTTACTCCCTCTTCCAAGTCATTTATATATATTACAAATAGAAGAGGTCCCAGTATCGAGCCCTGCGGCACACCACTAGTGACCGACCTCCAGCTAGAGAAACACCCTTCCACTATTACTCTCTGTCTCCTATTCCAAGCCAGTTACTTATCCATCTAGCTACCTGTCCTTGTATCCCATTAGCCTTGACCTTCTCAACTAACCTCCCATGAGGGACTTTGTCAAACGCCTTACTGAAATCCATATAGACAACATCAACGGCTCGCCCTTCGTCCACCGTTTTCATCATCTCCTCAAAAAATTCTACCAGATTCGTAAGGCACGACTTCCCCTTAACAAATCCATGCTGCGTATCCCTAATCAGATCGCAACGCTCTAGGTGCCTATACATCCTATCTCTAAGATTCCCCTCCAACAGCTTCCCTAGCTGAGGGAACAGAGGGATATAGAAAACTGATTTAAACTAGGGATCATAATCTCACAATATTAAGCTACTAATTTTGTCCCTCCTTTAATCATGTGTCCTTCTCTATGAATGGTACCTTTTGTCTGTATGGCGCGCAAGAAACGATACTTTTCATTCTATATTAATACATGTGACAATAATAAACCAAATCAAAAATCAAAACCTATCCTTCATTTTTGCGGAGATATGCCTGTCTTGAACTTCAATCAACTGGCCTTTAAAAGACTACCTCTTGCCAGACGTGGATTTGCCCTCAAATAGCCGCTCCCAATCCACATTCTCCAGCTCCTATCTAATTTGGATGTAATTGGCTCTCGCCCAATTAAGCACCCTCACTCAAGGACCACTTTGTCTTTATCCATGACTACCCAAAATCTTATGGAATTATGGTTGCTAAGCCCAAAATGCTCCCCCACTGTAATATCAATCATCTGACCTGGCACATTCCTCGATACCAAGTCTAGTATGGCCCCTGTCTTATTGGATTATCACATACTGTATCAAAAAGTCTTCCTTGACAGATCTAACAAACTGCTCTCAACCCGAGCCGCTGGCTGTAAGGGGTTTCCAGTCAATATGGTGAAAGTTAAAGTCACCCACCTCAACTACCCTGCTTTTTTCACACCTTTCCAGTATCTAACAATACAACTGCTCCTCTGTCTCCTGTGGACTGTTGGGAGATATAAAGTACACTCTCAACATTGTGATTTCACCTTTCCTATTCCTGAGCTTCACCCATAATGGTCACTGCAAAATCTCTCCGATGCGTCCACTGTTAATACGATCCTACATCAGCAATGCAATTCTCTCATCCCTTTTGTTCCCCTTTCTGTCCCATCTAAAATAATAATATCCCACAATGTTAAGCTACTAGTTTTGTCCCTCCTTTAACCATGTGTCTGTAAATTGCAATAACATTGTAACTCAACACAGTAATCCAGCTCTCAGTTCATCTGTCTTACCTGTTATACTTCTTGCTTTGAAGCAAATATATTCCAGACCTACAGTCCTGCTGAGTCCTGTGGCTTCATTCTGCCCAGTCTTACTTTGTGCTATGTTTATCCCAGTCTCTACACTTACTGGCTTGTGTTCCGGTTCTCACCCAATGAAGACATTGAGAACACTCACAAACAACCATGTGACACTTCCCTCTGGTTTGATGTTGATTCTAAAGTAAAGAGTGGTCAGGATAGTTCTGGTCGCCTTACTACCGGAAGGACGTGGAGACTCTGGAGAGAGTGCAGAGGAGGTTTACCAGGATGCTGCTGGGTATGGAAGGTCTGAGTTATCAGGAGAGGTTAGGCAAATTGGGGCTGTTTTCCTTAGAAAGATGTAGACTGAGAGGAGATATAATAGAGGTGCACAAGATTATGAGGGGTATAATAAAGAGTAAACAGGGTTAAGCTTTTTTCTAGGATGGACTCAAATAGCACGAGGGATCACAGGTTTAGGGTGAGGGGGATAAGGTATAATTTGGATGCTACAGGGGGTTTTTTCACACAGAGGATGGTGGGAGTATGGAATGCACTGCCAATTAAAGTGGTGGAGGCAGGTACTCTGGAGTTATTTAAGAGATACTTAGATGGGCACATGAACAAAATGGGAACAGAGGGATATAGAAAACTGAATTAAACTAGGGATCATGAGCCTCAGGAGACCCTAGGAAGTGTGTAAATAGTCGATGATATTGATGTTTTTTTTTATCCTACAGGTGCTTTGGTCCACCTTGTTGTCTAACAAGGGGCATACACGCAATGGGTCGTGAGAGGACTGTTCTTGGATCTTTTTCGAGAGTATCCTAGTGCTTCATGTCGTTAGTGTAAGCTTGACCTGGACCATTTGATGGGCAACACGACAGCTCAGTGACTATCGCTGTGCTGTGCAGATACATGGATCTGGGCCTGTGTCTGTGGGAGTTTGCGCATTCTCCCCGTGCTTGCGTGGGTTTTCTCTGGGAGCTCTGGTTTCCTCCCACATCCCAAAGATGTGCTCTTAGGCTAATTGGCAAAACAAATTCTCCCTAAATTGTCTCAAATTTGGTATCAGTGCATAGATCTATAAACACAGACAGGGATCACGGGTAGAGATGGGAATATCGGGATGGCGGCGTGGGCTCGTTGGGCTGAAGGGCCTGTTTCCCGTGCTGTTTTGTTCTTTGTTCTTTAGAACTCTCCTGGTTCTGAAAATTGTGCATAGAAAACATCATTCTGTGTGCAAGAGGGCCTCAGTTTAACAATTCATCTGAAAGGGAGCACTTCCAACAGTGCAGCACTCCCCTATCCACTGACAATCTAGATTCTATATTCAACATCCTGATTTAGAACTTGAGTTCACAGCTTTCAGTCCTTGTGACTGTCCTCCACAGCTTCCAATCTCATAGTCAATCAATCCCATGCAGTCCGCTTCTACCTCCTCCCAAAAATTCATGAACAGGATTGTCCCAGGAGGCCCATCAGACCCATCAGGAGCCTGTTCCTGCCCCACTGAACTCAACTCTTCTTATCTTAATTCCAGCCTCTCTCCTCTTGATCAGTCCCTTCCCACCTACATCCGCAATTCCTCTGATGCCCTAATCACATCAACTGCTTCCTGTTCCCTGGTCCAAACAGCCTCCTGTTTACTACAGCGGCACAGTGGTTAGCACAGCTGCCTCACAGCACAAGGGACCTGGGTTTGAACATAGAACATAGAACACTACAGCACAAACAGGCCCTTCGGCCCACAAGTTGTGCCGATCATACCCATACCTACCAGGCCATAGAACTATCTATAACTCCCAATCCCATTTAATCCCATGTACTCATTCAGAAGTCTCTTAAAAGACCCCAGTGAGTTTGCCACTACCACCACTGACGGCAACTGACTCCATTCACTCACCACCCTCTGAGTGAAAAACTTACCTCTAACATCTCCTCTGTACTTGCCCCCCAGCACCTTAAACTTGTGTCCTCTCGTAGCGACCATTTCAGCCCTGTGAAATAGCCTCCGAGAATTCATTCTGTCTATTCCTCTCAATATCTTATAAACCTCTATCAGGTCACCTCTCAACCTTCGTCTCTCCAGGGAGAAGAGACCTAGCTCTCTCAACCTATCTTCATAAGGCATGCCCCCCCAATCCAGGCAACATCCTTGTAAATCTCCTCTGCACCCTCTCAGTAGCTTCCACATCCTTCCTATAGTGAAGTGACCAGAACTGAACACAATACTCCAAGTGGGGTCCGACTAGGGTCTTATAAAGTTGCAGTATTACCTCCCGACTCCTAAACTCAATTCCTCTATTAATGAAGGCCAGTACATCATATGCCTTCTTGATCACTTCCTCCACTTGCAGGGCAGATTTAAGAGTCCTATGGACCGGACCCCAAGATCCTTCTGCTCCTCAACACTGCCAAGATTCCTACCCTTGATATAATACTGCTTCATCCCATTGGTCCTGCCAAAATGGACCACCACACATTTATCCGCGTTGAAGTCCATCTGCCACTTCTCCGCCCAGTCTTGCATCCTATCTATGTCTCGCTTCAGACATTACTCCAGACTATCAACAACACCACCAACCTTCGTATTGTTGGCGAACTTACTAACCCATCCCTCCACTTCCTCATCCAGGCCATTTATGAAAGTGACGAACAGCAAGGATCCAAGAACAGATCCCTGGGGGACTCCACTGGTGACTGACCTCCATGCAGAAGAAGACCCATCCACAAGACCCCTGAGGCACACCACAGGGGCCCCTGCTGTTTGTAATTTTTATAAATGATCTGGATGAGGGTACTGAGGGATGGATCAGTAAATTTGCAGATGACACTAAAGTCGGTGGAGTGGTAGATAGTGAAGAGGGGTGTTATAGTTTGCAGAGGGACTGGGACAAGTTGCAGAGCTGGGCCGAGAGGTGGCAAATGGAGTTTAATGTGGAAAAGTGTGAGGTAAGGCACTTTGGCAGGAACAATAAATGTGTAGAGTATAGGGCTAATGGTAGGGCTCTTAATAGTGTTGAGGAACAGAAGGATCTTGGTGTATGTGTCAATAGATCCCTGAAAGTAGGCAGTCAAGTGGATAAAGTTGTTAAGAAGGCATATGGAGTCTTAGCTTTTATTGGTAGGGGGATTGAATTTAGAGGCCGCAGCATCATGTTGCAACTGTACAAAACTCTAGTGTGGCCGCACTTGGAATATTGTGTGCAGTTCTGGTCGCCACATTATAAGAAAGATGTGGAGGCATTGGAGAGGGTACAGAGGAGGTTTACCAGGATGTTGCATGGTATGGAGGGCAGGTCCTATGAAGAGAGGTTGAAGGATTTGAGGTTGTTTTCGTTAGAAAGGAGGCGGCTAAGAGGGGATCTTATTGAAGCATATAAGATGATTAGAGGTTTAGATAGGGTGGACAGTGATAGCCTTTTTCCTAGGATGGAGAAAGCTAGCACGAGGGGACACAGCTTTAAATTAAGGGGTATGAGTTATAGGACGGATATCAGAGGTAGGTTCTTTACTCAAAGAGTGATTAGGGAGTGGAATGCCCTGCCTGCAGCTGTTGTAGATGCGCCAAGTTTGGTGGCGTTTAAGAGGTTAATTGATAAGTATATGGAAGAGCAGGGAATGGTTTAGTTTGGAGGGGCATTGCTTTTTATTTTGGTCGGCACAACATCGAAGGCCGAAGGGCCTGTTCTGTGCTGTAGTGTTCTATGTTCTAACTACTCTCAGCCTTCTGCAGGCAAGCCAGTTCTGGATCCACAAGGCCAAAGCCCCTTGGATCCCATGCCCCCTCGCTTTCTGATGAAGTCTTGCATGGGAGACCTTATCAAACAGTTTGATTCCAGGTTTCTGAGTAGAGTTTATGTATTCTCCCCATGTCTGCATGGGTTCCTTCCGGTTTCCTTCCACAATCCAAAGATGTGGTGGTTAGGTGGATTATCAATGCTAAATTGCCCCTTGGTGTCAGGAAGATTAGCTAAAGTTTGGGGTTTTGGGGATAGGGTCAGTGTGCAATTGTTATCAGTGTAGACTCGATAGCTGAATGGCCCCCTTCTGCATTATAGGTTTCCATGATAATCTATGAAAAAAACCATAAATCTCTAATCCCTCTACATTTCCATCCCTCAGCAAGGGGCGGTTTCAGTGGTCTCCACTTCTTCTTTGAACAGAGACCTAAATAATTCCCACCCATCACCACTCTCCTCTGTCTGGCTGAACTTGTTCTGTCACTTAATCCAGGTCTTACATCCCAAATATCAATTTCCCAATTTTATCAAATGGATAGAATGTCAGATTACAATGCTCTGTTAGCTTCCATTTTTTTGATGTACTGAAGCTGCCTGTACTCTGACCTTCAACCTCAGCAATCCAACTCTGAAATCTGTTTTTTGGACTTTGAAACTTGATCTCAGTAAAATGCTGGTGTTTCTATTGGACAGAAAGTGTTTGAATCTAAAGTAGAAGGTAGCCTGCATAGAGGGAGTTTACCCAGATACTGATAATCTGGAAAACACTGAGTTTTCATAAGTGTTAGTAATTATATGTTCATCAGAAAGAGATTACAGGATGGTAAATGTTTCAATCAAACTGATAATTTGTATTCAATGTATCTTTTAAGTGTTTTGTTTGAATCTTTTAATTTTTGAACACTGGAATATGATATTCATTAGGTTCAATCTTGGGCTGAACCTTCTGGTGAGGATGTTTATGACTTAAGCAGTCCCTTGGGATGGACAATGACTTGCATTCACTCTTGTTTTGAGAGATTCTGAGAAGGCTATTCAGTGCATAAAGCCTGGCTATGGTAAGATTGTTGCCAATTCATGCCAATCCAGCGAACCTACACATCTTTGGAGTTTGGGAGGAAACCGGAACACCTGCAGGAAACCCACACAGACACAGGGAGAATATGGAAATTCCACATAGGTGGTGACCCAAGGCTGGAAATGAATCCGGATCTCTGGCATTCTGTGGCAGTAATGCTGACCACTGTGTCACCAACCTTGGAAGATGATCACCAATGCATCCATTATTTCTAGGATCACTTCCTTAAGTATTCTGGGAACCATCAATCTCACCAGGTACTCCAACATCATTTCACTACTAATACTGATAGAACATAGAACACTACAGCACAAACAGGCCCTTCGGCCCACAAGCTGTGCCAATCATATCAGTACCTACCAGGCCATAGAACTATCTGTAACTCCCAATCCCATTAAATCCCAAAAAACCCCAGTGAGTTCGCTTCCACCGCCACTGACAGCAGCCGATTCCATTCACTCGCCACCCTCTGAGTGAAAAACTTACCCCAACATCTCTGAGTGAAAAACTTACCCCTAACATATTCTTCTGTTCCTCCCTCTCACTAAATCCTGGGTTCCCCAATATTTTCCCCAATATGTTATTTATTTCCACCTTTGTGAAGACAGAACCGAAGTATGTATTAAGTTAGTCAGCCATTTCTTCGTTCCCCCATAATAAATTCTCTTATAATGGACCTACATTTGTCTTCACCAATCTTTTTGTCCTCACATACTTGTAGAAACTTTTAGTCATTTTGCACAAGATTACTCCCATATTCTATTTTCTCTTTTTAATCAATCCCTTTATCTTTCTTTGCTGAATTTTAAACTTCTCCCAATCCTCAGGTCTGCTGTTTTTCTTCTGACCAATTTGAATGTCTCTTCCCTGGATCTAATATTATCTCTGATTTCCCTTGTAAGCCATGATTTGACTAACATTCCTATTTCACTTTTTTACCAATAGGAATGAACAATTGATGCAGTTCCCCCATGCACTCTTTGAACGTTTGCCATTGCCTACCCACTGTCATCCCTTTAAGAAAAGTTCCCCAGTCTACCATACTCATTTTGAGCCTCATATCACTGCATTCATTTAGATTTAGGACCTTCGACCCACAATCAATTTCTTCACTCTCCATCTTGATTAAGAATTTAATTGTGTGATGGTTGCTCAGCCCCAAGTATTCTTGCACAACTAGATTGCCAATTATTCCTTTCTCATTACACAATACCCATTCTACAATTGCTTGCTCTCTAGTTGGTTCCCCAGTATATTAGCCTTGTATACACTCCAGAAATTCCTCCTCTATGATATTGTGAAGAATTTGATTAGCCCAATCTACATGCAGGTTAAAATCATCCATAATGACAGATATTCCTTTTTCACATACATCTCTAATACCTGTTTAATGCCATTACCAAAATTACCACTAGAGTTTGATGGTCTATATACAACCCCCACCCTGATATTTTTTGCCCTGATGTTTCATAGCTCTACCCGTATAAAATCCATATTGTCAGAGCTAATATCAGAATAGTGTTAATTTTCTTTTTCACTTCAAATGCCATTCCATTGTCTTTCCCTTTTTGTCCAACCTTCCTAAATACTGAATACCCTTGGGAATCCTGGGCACTCTGCAGCCATGCCTCCATAATCTTTACTATATCAGACACATTTATATCTGTTTGCATGATTAATTCATCCAATTTATTGTGAACACTCCATGTGTTCAGTCACAAAGCCTTCAGGCTCATATTTTTAACATTTCTTATCCTGTTCCCATTATTTTTCACAGTGGCCCTTGTTTATTCCTGGCTCTTGATTTCTCTGCCCATCACTTTTCTTTCCATCTTTTGTTTTTGTCCTTGATTTTTCCCTCCTCTGAATCTTTGCATCGGTTCCCAACCCTGCTGCCAGTTTAGTTTAAACCCTCACCAAACACTCCAGCAAATACTTCCTTCAGACTACAGTCCTGCCCAGGTGTAACCCATCCAGTTCTACAGGTCTCACCTCTGCCAAAACTTGTTCCAATGCCCCAGGAATCTGAAACCCTCCCTCTCACACCATCTTTTCAGCAATGTATTCACCCTATATATCCAAATATTTCTACTCTGATTAGCACATGGCACAAGTAGTAATCCTCAGATTGCTATCTTTGTGATCCTACTTTTCAGCTTGCTTTCTACCTCCCTATCTACTGCTTTTAGGACCTTATCCCCTATTGTAGCCAGTGATGTTTGTACCAATGTCCACATGACCACTGACTACTCCTCAGAATGTCCTGTAACTGCTCTGAGATGTCTTTGACCCTTCGCACCAGGTAGGTAACATACCATCCTAGAGCCCTGCTTGTGGCCACAGAAACACTACCTATCCCCCTTACTGAATTCCCTATAACTATTGCATGTTTACCCATTTTGCCCCTTCCCTGTGCAGTACAGCCAATCATGGTGCAATGAATTTGGCTGTTGCTGCATTTCCCTAAAAACCCATCCCACCCAAAGCGGTATATTTGCTTTGGAAGGGAATGATCACGGGAGATTCCTGCACTGTCTGCCTAGTCATTTTCCTCTCCATGATGGTCACCCATTCCTTCCTGCTTTGTGAAGTGTGGCCTGTGATATGACCATCTCTCTATATGTGTTACTGGTGATAGTCTTCACCTTCCAGATAGTTTCATTTGATTTGATTTATTATGTCACATGTATTAGTATACATGTTTTTTGCACATTATAATGACAAAGCGTACTGTACTTAGAGCTAGGGTGTAGAGAAAGATTAATTTAATCCGAGGTAGGTCCATTCAAAAGTCTGACAGCAGCAGGGAGGAAGCTACTTTTGAGTTGGTTGGTATGTGATCTCAGACTTTTGTATCTTTTTCCCAATGGAAGAAGGTGGAAGAGAGAATGTCCAGGGTGCGTGGCATCCTTAATTATGCTGGCTGCTTTTCCGAGGCAATGGGAAGTATAGACAGTGTCCATGGACAGGAGGCTGGTTTAAGTGATGGACTGGGCTTCATTCACAACACTTTGTAGTTTCTTGCGTTCTTGGACAGAGCAGGAACCATACCAAGTTGTGATACAACAAGAAAGAATGCTTTCTATGGTGCATCTGTAAAAGTTGCTGAGAATTGTAGTGGACATGACAAATTCCCTTTGTCTCTTGAGGAAGCAGAGGCATTGGTGGGCTTTCTTAACTGTAGTGTCCACATGGAAAGACCAGGACAGCTTGCTGGTGATCTGGACAAATAAAAACTTGAAACTCTCAAGCATTTCTCCTTTATCCCCATTGATGTAGACAGGGGCACATTCCCCACTATGCTCCCTGAAGTTGATGACTTTGTCCTTTGTTTTATTGCCATTGAGGGAGAGATTATTGTTGTTGTACCAGGTCACCAGATTCTCTATCTCATTCCTGTATTCTGTCTCATCATTTTTGAGTTCCTACCCATGATAGTGGTGCCATCAGCAAACTTGAAAATTGAGTGGAGGGGGAATATGGTCATAGTCATATATGTAAAGGGCTGAAGACACAGCCTTGCGGGCACTGGTGTTGAGGATGATCGAGGAGGAGATATTGTTGCCTATGCTTACTGATTGTGGTTGTGGGTTAGGAAGTCTAGGATCAGTCACAGAGGGAGGAGCTGAGTCCCAGACCATGAAGTTTGGAGTTGAGTCTCATAGGGATAATGGTGTTAAATGCTGAGCTGTAGTCTATGAAAAGGAGTTTGACACATAGGTGTCTTTGTTATCTGGGTGTTCCAGGGTTGAGTGTAGGGTCAGGGAGATAGTGTTCGCTGTGGGCCTGTTATATAGACAAATTGTAGTCGATCCAGGCAGCCAGGAAGCTGGAATTATTTGTTATATGACTAACCTTTCGAAGCACTTCATAATGATGGATGTCAGAGCCATTGGACAATACTCATTGAGGCACACTGCCTAGCTTTTATGGATACTGTCCTGTAGAATAGCCAATGGGCTCGAAATGTTAACTGCATTTCTCTCCCCGCAGATGCTGACAGACCTCCTGAGTTTACCCAGCACGGAAACAGAGTGCAGAGGAGGTTTACCAGAATGTTGCCTGGTATGGAAGGTCTGAGTTACGAGGAGAGGTTAGGCAAATTGGGGCTGTTTTCCTTAGAAAGACTTAGAAAGAATGGGAACAGAGGGATATAGAAAACTGATTTAAAATAGGGATCATGAGCTTTGGGAATTCCCTGGGAAGTGTGTAAATTGTCGATGATATTTATGTATTTGTTTTATCCTACAGGTATTTTGGTCCACCTTGTTGTCTAACAAGCGGCATACATGCGATGGGTCATGAGAAGACTGCTTTTGGATTTTTTTTGAGAGTATCCTAGTGCTTCATGACGTTGGTGTACGCTTGACCTGGACCATTTGATGGGCAACACGACAGCTCAGTGACTATTGCTGTGCTGTGCAGATACATGGATTTAGGTCTGTGTCTGTGGGAGTTTGTGCATTCTCCCCGTGCTTGGGTGGGTTTTCTCCGGATGCTCCGGTTTCCTCCCACTTCCCAAAGATGTACTCTTAGGCTGACTGGCAGAACAAATTCTCCCTAAATTGTCTCAAATTTGGTTCTAATGCATAGATCTATAAACATGGACAGGTACGACAGGGATCATAGGTAGAAGTGGGAACATTGAGTGGCGGCGCGGGCTCATCGGGCCAAAGGGTCTGTTTCCCATGCTGTATTGTTCTTTGTTCTTTGTAGCTCTACAAAGTCTTCCGTCTTGTCTTTTTAACATTACCTGTCCTGTTCCCATTATTCAACACTTTTAGATTCTAGTCCTTCTATCAGTATTACCAACTTAACAGCGACAATATTTCACCATATGCTCCTCTCGCCAGGATCCTCTCTATATTTTCGAGAATTGGATCCTTGGTGTCATATTTGCCCCGGAGATGAGATTCTGATCATATTCTGCCATCACTAAGACTACTGAGCTCCACCTCTGTAATGTCAGCTGATCTCACTCCTGTCTCAGCTTTTCTTCTGCCAAAACCCTTGTTCATACCTTCCCGTTGGACTTGACAACTCAACACTCTCCTTGCTGATCTCCCACACTCTACCTCTGGAAACTTGAGATGATCTAAAATTCCACCAGTGACATTTTTAACTTATGGCAAATCTCCTTTCCCCTATCACTTCCTGTGCTCACTGACTGGCTCCTGGTCATGCTACAGCTCCATTTTAAAATTATCATCTTGTTTTCAAATCCCTCCATGACCTTGTCCCTTCCTATCCCTGTAAGTTCCTCCAGCCACACAACCCTCTGAGATCTCTGAACTCCTTTAATTCTGGCCTCTTGGACATCTTGATTTAATTTCTCCACTATTGCTGTCTGCGTCTTCAACTGGTTTACCTTAAAATCTCGAATAACTTCCATCAACCTCACTTCCTCTCTACCTAACTTTCCTCTTTTCCCCCTCACCTCACTTTCTCCCTCCCGCAACCTCCTCCCTCTCTGCCACATTTTCCCCTCCTGAGCATTTTGAGCAGGTCACTAACGTGGAATATTAAGGATTGCCTATGGGAATTATTCTACAGATTTTCGGCAAGTTTCCATAAGATTATTACTGAAAATGAGAGTGAATGGAAATGGGTATGGATAGGGTCTTTTGACTTTGGCTGGGAATAGTTTTGGGAGGTCGGAGGCAGGGATTGGGGTTAATCGGTAAGTAATCTGATTAGTGGGATGTACAGGGTGCTTGCGCAGGGACCTGTACTGGGACCATAACTGTTCATCACATTTATAAATGTATCAGTGAAGGAAAGTTGTGTATCAAAGTTATAAATGTTACTAAGTTCAGATGGTCAGTAAGTTGCATTGATGGGAACAGAAAGTTCCAAAGGGATATTAACAGATAAAGTGAGTGGGTAAAACTATAACAGATTGAGTTTAATGTGGGGAAGACAGGTCACCCACTGTGGAATTTAAAAAAAATCAAACTGAATATTTCTGGCATGGTCTATAAATTCTATGGAAAAGAATCCCATAGAGCAGAAAGAGGCCATTTGGTTCTTTGGATCTGTGCTGACTCTCCAAAAAAGCAACGTACCCAGGCCCTCCTCCCTGCAACCCGCACATTTACCAGGGCTAATTCACCTGACCTGCACATCTTAGGACTCTGGGAGGAAACTAGAGAACCCAGAGGATTGGGGAATACATGCAAATTCCACACAGACAGTTACCCAAGACTGGAATTGAACGCCAGTCCCTCACACTGTGAGGGAGCAATGCTAACCACTGTGCCACTGATGATGTGGAGATGCCAGCACTGAATTGCGGTAAACACAGTAGGAAGTCTGACAACATCAGATTTAAGTCCAACCAATTTATTTGATAGTAAACTCACAAGCTTTCAGGGTTTATCCCTTCATCTCTCCATTCACCTGACAAAGGGGCAAACCCCGAAAGCTTGGCAGTTTACTATCAAATAAATCGGTTAGAATTAAACCTGGTGTTGTCAGATTTACACTGTGCTGCCCTAGTGAGAAATTGGGAACTGCGGACAAGTCAAAAGATTTAGGTATTCAAAATATATTGGACAGTTAGAAACAATAATTAAAGAACCAAGGGCTGGAATACGGAGGGTCGGAAGTTATGTTCCAGCTTACAGAGATCTATTTTTTCTCTATCTGGAAAACTGTGTTCAGTTTTGGGCCCTGCATATCCTATTGCCTTAAAGGTAGTGCAGCAAAGTTTCAGCAGAATGTTCCTGGGGTTAAGAGGACACGTTACACAGACTGAGCTTGCAGTGAAGAATAGAACTGTATCATCTAATTCCACCTTTGTAATATCACCCGACATCATCCTGTCTCAGCTCATTGACTGATGAAACCCTCACTCCATTATCCCTGGAGCTGACTATTCCAACACACTCTCATCTTCAAACCTCCATACACTTGAGGTCATTCAAAACTCAGCAGTCTGAATCTGAACCCGGGCCTGTCACTCGAGAGTTGCTGACAGGTTGACAGGTGCTGACAGGGGCAGTACGATGGCACAGTGGTCAGCATTGCTGCCTCACAGCACCAGGGATGCAGGTACGATTCCGGCTTGGGTGACAGTGCAGAGTTTGCATATTCTCCCTGTGTCTGCATGGGTTTCCTCTGGATGCTCCAGTTTCCTCACACAGTCCAAAAGATGTGCTGGTTAAGTGCATTGGCCATACTAAATTCTCCCTCAGTGTACCCTAACAGGTGCCAGAGCTTGGTGATTAGGGGACTTTCACAGTAACTTCGATGCAGTGTTAATGTAAGCCTAAATAAACTTTAAACTTTACTGTAAAGATTGGGTCCCGGCTGAACAACATAGAATGCCCACAGTGCAGAAGGAAGAGTGTTTGGCCCATTAAGTCTGCACCGACCACAATCCCACTCAGGTCCCATCCATTTACCCTGCTAATCCCCCTAACAGTAAGGGACAATTTAGCATGGCCAATCAACCTAACCTGCAACATCTTCACGTGAAAATTCTCTAGTTTTCAAATCCCTCCATGGCCTCACTGCTCCCTCTCCTCCATCCCCACAACCCTCAATCTAACTCCACTCCTGAGTGTTGGTCTCCTCAGCAATTCTGATTTTAATCGCTCCGGCATTGTTCACCATAGAACCATAGAAAATTACAGCTCAGAAATAGGCCTTTTGGCTCTTCTTGCATGTGCCGAACTATTTTTTGCCTCGTCCCACCGACCTGCATTTGGACCATATCCATGAACCCGTTCAAGTTTTTCTTAAAAAATTGGGATAGATAGAGTGGATTCTCAGAGGCTATTTCCCAGAGCTGAAATGGTCACTATGAGAGGACACAGATTTAAGGTGCAGGGAAGCAAATACAGAGGAGATGTTAGGGGTAAGTTTTTCACTCAGAGGGTGGTGAGTGAATGGAATCAGCTGCCGTCGTTGGTGGTCGAGGCGAACTCGCTGGGGTCTTTTAAAAGACTTCTGGATGAGTATATGGGAACGAATGGGATTTGGGGTTATAGATAGGTCTATGGCTTAGTAGGTATAGATGTGATCGGTGCAACTCGTGGGCCGAAGGGCCTGTTTGTGTTGTAGTGTTCTATGTTCTACGTTAAATGTTAAAAGTGACCCCACATTTACCACTTTATCTGGCAGCTCATTCTACACTCTCTGCGTGAAGAAGCCCCTCCCTCCCCCACTAATATTCCCTTTAAACTTTTCTCCTTTCATTCTGAACCATGCCCTCCAGTTCTTTTCTCCCCTAGCTTCAGTGGAAAAAGCCTGCTTGCAATCACTCTATAAATCAATCAATCTTTTGCCCATCAAAATCTTATACACCCCTTATGAAAGGGGTTATTCCCAACGATAGTTATTTACAAACAAAAATCTGACAGAAACAATATGCAACTATTTATTACTCCTCCCTGACTTCAACCGATGACTGTCCCCAATTTAGGACATAAACCCTTGCATGTGATTGGCTTGACTTCCTGCCTTGACACTCGATAGCGTCCAACATGATCATGTGGCCCTTACGGAACACAATCTTAAAGAGGCCACACTGAGTTCACATCTTCCGATAATAGTTTGTTATTGGACAACAAATTTTCTGAAATTGGATACACAATATGGAAGCAAGCTAAAGTTGCACTCAGCACCTCCCCACTAAAGATCACAAGGGAGTAGGGTGAGAAAATAAACTCTCAAAAAATTTGTAATTATGTACACTCTTACAAGAACTTGTATTCAAGGTCTGTATGATAAAATGTGACGAGATCAGCATGTTAATCGATTATAGCGAATGCGATCAAAGTATGTTGACCAATGTAATAGAATCAGTATGGTAATCACTTATAATCAATGGATGTAAGCAGTAACAGCCTCGGGAAGCAATGGTTATTGTTCAGTTATTCAACTTAATGTGATTATGACTAAAAATGAAAGAATGAAGTAAATATGTTCTCTTTATCATTCGGCTTAGGCTAGCTAAGCCACAATTGTTATATAAGCAGAATTAATTGGGCAAGGACAGATTGTAACTATCATGGTTTCATGAAGCGAGTACTGCATCAATTAGTGACCAATCTGAAACGAAGCAGATAACCAGTAGGGTCAGCAACAATAGTGGTTAAAGAAATCCAACCTTGAGAATGAGATAAGGGGTCTCGGGGTGTGTAACTACAGCAAATATAAAAAGACTGTAAGCGAGTGGTTCATTGGATTGTTCCGGACATCCCGGCTCTATTCTCTTGCACTGGAGAATAAAGTCTTTTTACCTGGAAGATCAAGGCTCAGACTCTCATTTGACCAGCTACAAGTTCGTTATCGTCCTGGGGAACCACGACAGTAGACACAGACAAGTAGGCAAAGACATGTTTTTAGAATGCAAACGAGGGCTAGCACACAGAGGGAAGAGGACAGGATGGCACCTACACAAACTAAATTAAAGTACATTCCCATCCAATCAGCACCACAAACCTAATCAAGTAAACCTCTATGGAGACACCCTAAGGATTAACATAACTAAGGAAACCTTCCTGCCTCACAGACTTCCCAAAGTCAGTCAAATACCCATTGTTCAAACCCCAGAGATTCTAGACCATTGATAAACCCATCAGACAGGAAACGATTAACACACACTTAAAATCATCGATACAATACTTGAAAACATCGAAACAGAATGGTCAGGGTCAAATACTGTAAACAAAACATTAGCATTTGAATTGTACAATGTATTGAAGTTTAGGTATAACTGTAACCCACTGTGGCGGGCCTTTAGAGTATTTTTGGGACAGTTCTGTTTGTGTATCCTGACTGCACCTTCATCGACATAAAAAATAAAGCTATCCCGCTGTTGAACCTAACCCTGAGTCCGCAGTAGTCGCGTCCATCCACTCGGACCAACAAGTTCATCCACAACAGTGGAGAATTCTTCTGCACAGAGGGACAGTGGTTAATACAGGTGCCTCACAGCACCAGGAATTTGAGTCCAATTGCAAGCTTGGGTAACTGTGTGAGGTTTGCATATTACCTGCAGCTTCCAGATACTCTGATCTCCTCCCATGTTCCAAAAATTATGCAAGTTGGGTAGATTGACCATAGTGAATGCATGGCGTTGCAGGGATGGGGTGGACTGCTCTTATGAGGGATCAGAGTGAAATCGATGGGCTGGGTGGCCCTCCTTCTGCCCTGAATCTATAATTAGCTGGAAATCTATTCCAGCTATGGTTATTCTATTGTCCTATCTGGAATGTGCAGGTCTCTGAACCCAATGGATTACATATCCCAGCTTTTTAATAGAAAAACGACTGGAAATACACATCAGTTAAAAACTGCTATAGTGATTAATGTAAACATCTAACGTCCAGCAATGACTTCTAATGGACTTAAAAGTACTAATACCCAATGAGAACTCAGTGTTTATTACATCATCAGTATCCGGGTAAATTCTTTCTGTGCAGGTTACCTTCTGCTTTTAATTGAAACACTGACTGTCCAATAGGAAATGTCCAGGCAATATGGAGATCTCATTTCAGAGTCTCCATCAGGTTTCAGGGTTGGATTGCTGAGATTGAAGGGCAGAGTAGAGGCAGCTTCATTGCATCAAATCAAATGGAAACTAACGGAGTATTGTAATCCGAAATTCTATCCATTTGATAAAATCGTGTAATTGTTTATTGGCATGTATTAGTAAAATACCTGGATTGAAATTAGAACTTTTAAAATGCTGGAATCTCCTACTGGACATACCATGGACATAAAGCTAAAGGGAGCCTGCAGGGAGTTTACCCCGATGATGTTTTAAGCACCGAGTTCTCATTGGGTATTGGTCATTGGGTATTAGTAAATATACTGTGCATTAGACGTATTACTGGATATTAAATGTTCCAATTAAACACTAGGGCAAACTATTTAGTATTTAAATCAAAGTGATGTCTGATAATTCCCCCTACCCTCCAAATCTTTTAAGTCCTGGGGTGATGAGCTTTTGTAGTGCGGCGGGTGAAAGGAGAAAAGTTGATAGGGAGTATTGGGGGTGGGGGATGTGGGGAGCTTCTTCACGCAGAGAGTGGTGGAAGTGTGGAATGAGCTGCCGGATAAAGTGGTAAATGTGGGGTCACTTCTAACATTTAAGAAAAACTTGGATGGGCTCATGGATGAGAGGGGCATGGAGGGATATAGTCCAAGTGCAGGTTAGTGGGACTAGGCAAAAAAATGGTTCAGCGCAGACAAGAAGGACTAAAAGGCCTATTTCTGAACTGTAATTTTCTATGGTTTCTGTGGGCGGTGTCCCTGTCTCTGAGTTCTGGTTCAAGTTCTACTTCAACATTTAGTCATAGAGGTTTACAGCAATAGGAACAGGCCCTTCGGCCCAGCTTGTCCATGCTGCCCTATTTCTTAAAACCCCTCAGCTAATCCCAATTCCCCACATTTGGCCGACATCTCTCTATACCCATCATATCCATGTAACTATCTAAATAATTTTTACTTTTCAAAATTGTATCCGCCTGTACTACTACCTTTTGTTCCAAACACTCACTGCTCTGTGAGAAAACTGCCTCTTTGGACACTTTTGTATCTCTCCCCTCTCACCTTAAACTATGCTGTCTAGTTTTAGATTCCCCTACCTTTGGGAAAAGGATGTTGACTATCTACCTTCTCTATGCCCCTCATTATTTTATAGACCTCTACAGGTCACCCCTAACCCTCCTACACTCCAGAGGAAAAAAGTCTGAGTCTATTCAGCCTCTCCTTATAACTCAATCCATCAAGTCACAGTAGCATCCTAGTAAATCATTCTGCACTCTTTCCAATTTAATACTATCCTTTCTATAATAGGTTGACTAGAATTCACACAGTATTCCAAGTGTGGCCTTACCAATGTCTTGTACAACTTCAACAAGGTGTCGCAATTCCTGTATTCAACGTTCTGACCGATGAAACCAAGCATGCCTTCTTCACCATTCTGTCCACCTATGACTCCACTTTCAGGGAGCTATAAATGTGTACCCCTAGATCTCTTTGTTCTGTAACTCTCCCCAGTGCCATACCATTAATTGAGTAAGTCCTGGTCTGGTTCAATAAATCAAAATGCATCACTTTGCATTTGTCTAAATTAAACTCCATCTGCCAATAGTCAACCCACTGGCCCAATTGATCAAGATCCTGTTGCAATTGGAAATAACTTCATGGCCAAGGAAGGTGTATTCACAGCATGGCCCCGGGATTTAATCCCCATTCTGACTAAGTTCGATTTGGGAACAGCCTCTTTATATTAACTATAATGGAGGACTGTGGACCGGACCTGCCCCTTTGGGCAGAGAATTCAGTTCAAAAGAAACACTGGAACATGGTCACCACTGAGCTTAGTTGTACTGGTAATAAGATCAGAACAAGGAGGAGCATTGGGTACTCTTTAAAAGCTCACAAGTGAAGGGGAATTTGTGTGACAAGACAAGGGCAACAGAGTTTTAGATGGCCTCAATAGTAGAATATGAGACAACAGCCAGGGGAGACAGTCCTGTCGAAAAGTAGACTCCCCTCATTCCCCCAGTCCCAGTGTGAAGCCCCCTCATTCCCCCAGTCCCAGTGTGAAGCCCCCTCATTCCCCAGTCCCAGTGTGAAACCCCCTCATTCCACCCAGTCCCAGTGTGAAGCCCCCTCATTCCCCCCAGCCAGTGTGAAGCCCCTCTTTCCCCCAGTCCCAGTGTGAAACCCCCTCTTTTCCCCAGTCCCAGTTGAAACCCCTCATTCCCCAGCCAGTGTGAACCCCTCATTCCCCCAGTCCCAGTGTGAACCCCCTCTTCCCCCAGTCCAGGTGAAACCCCTCATTCCCCAGTCCCAGTGTGAGCCCTCATTCCCCCAGATCCAGTGTGAAGCCCCCTCATTCCCCCAGTCCAGAGTGTGAAACCCCCTCTTTCCCCAAGTCCCAGTGTGAAAGCCCCTCATTTCCCCAGTCCCCAGTGTGAAACCCCTTATTTCCCCCAGTCCCAGTGTGAAACCCCCTCATTCCCCCAGTCCCAGTGTGAAGCACCCTCATTCCCCCAGTCCCAGTGTGAAGACCCCTCATTCCCCCAGTCCCAGTGTGAAACCCCCTCTTTCCCCCAGTCCCAGTGTGAAACCCCCTCATTCCCCCCAGTCCCAGTGTGAAACCCCCTCTTTCCCCCAGTCCCAGTGTGAAACCCCCTCATTCCCCAGTCCCAGTGTGAAACCCCCTCTTTCCCCAGTCCAGTGTGAAACCCCCTCATTTCCCCAGTCCCCAGTGTGAAACCCCCTCTTTCCCCCAGTCCCAGTGTGAAACCCCCTCTTTCCCCCAGTCCCAGTGTGAAGCCCCTCATTCCCCCAGTCCCAGTGTGAAGCCCCCTCATTCCCCCAGTCCAGTGTGAAACCCCCTCATTCCCCCAGTCCCATGTGAAACCCCCTCATTTCCCCAGTCCCAGTGTGAAACCCCCTCTTTCCCCCAGTCCCAGTGTGAAACCCCTCATTCCCCACCCAGTGTGAACCCCCTCATTCCCAGTCCAGTGTGAAGCCCCTTTTCCCCCAGTCCAGTGTGAAACCCCCTCATTCCCCAAGTCCAGGTGAAGCCCCCTCATTCCCCCAGTCCCAGGTGAAACCCCCTCTTTCCCCCAGTCCCAGTGTGAAAACCCCCTCATTCCCCCAGTCCCAGTGTGAAACCCCCTCATTCCCCCAGTCCCAGTGTGAAACCCCCTCCTTCCCCCAGTCCCAGGTGAAGCCCCTCATTCCCCCAGTCCCAGTGTGAAACCCCTCATTCCCCAGTCCCAGTGTGAAACCCCCTCTTCCCCAGTCCCAGTGTGAACCCCCTCATTCCCCCAGTCCCAGTGTGAAACCCCCTCATTTCCCCAGTCCCCAGTGTGAAACCCCCTCTTTCCCCCAGTCCCAGTGTGAAACCCCCTCATTCCCCCAGTCCCAGTGTGAAGCCCCCTCATTCCCCCAGTCCCAGTGTGAAGCCCCCTCTTTCCCCAGTCCCAGTGTGAAACCCCCTCATTCCCCAGTCCCAGTGTGAAACCCCCTCTTTCCCCAGTCCCAGTGTGAAACCCCCTCATTCCCCCCAGTCCAGTGTGAAGCCCCCTCTTTCCCCCAGTCCCAGTGTGAAACCCCCTGTTTCCCCAGTCCAAGTGTGAAACCCCCTCATTCCCCCAGTCCCAGTGTGAAACCCCCTGTTTCCCCCAGTCCCAGTGTGAAACCCCCTCATTCCCCCCAGTCCCAGTGTGAAGCCCCATCATTCCCCCAGTTCCAGTGTGAAGCTCCCTCATTCCCCCAGTCCTCTTTTCCCCAGTCCCAGTGTGAAACCCCCTCATTCCCCAAGTCCCAGTGTGAAGCCCCCTCTTTCCTCCAGTCCCAGTGTGAAACCCCCTCTTTCCCCCAGCCCAGTGTGAAACCCCCTCATTCCCCCAGTCCAGTGTGAACCCCTCATTCCCCCAGTCCCAGTGTGAAGCCCCCTCATTTCCCCATCCCCATTGAAACCCCCTTCTTTCCCCCAGTCCCAGTGTGAAACCCCCTCATTCCCAGCCCAGTGTGAAACCCCCTCTTTCCCCCAGCCCAGTGTGAAACCCCTCATTCCCCAGTTCCAGTTGAAGCCCCCTCTTTCCCCCAGTCCCAGTGTGAAACCCCCTACCCCCCAGTCCCAGTGTGAAGCCCCCTCATTCCCCCAGTCCCAGTGTGAAGCCCCCTCATTCCCCCAGTCCCAGTGTGAAACCCCCTCTTTCCCCAGTCCCAGTGTGAAACCCCCTCATTCCCCCAGTCCCAGTGTGAAACCCCCTCATTCCCCAGTCCCAGTGTGAAACCCCCTCTTTCCCCCAGTCCCAGTGTGAAGCCCCCTCATTCCCCCAGTCCCAGTGTGAAACCCCCTCATTCCCCCCAGTCCCAGTGTGAAACCCCCTCATTCCCCCAGTCCCAGTGTGAAGCACCCTCATTTCCCCATCCCCCAGTCCCATGTGAAACCCTCATTCCCCCAGTCCCAGTGTGAAACCCCCTCATTCCCCAAGTCCAGTGTGAAACCCCCTCTTTCCCTCCAGTTCCCAGTGTGAAACCCCTCATTCCCCCAGTCCCAGTGTGAAGCCCCCTCTTCCCCCAGTCCCAGTGTGAACCCCCTCATTCCCCCCAGTCCAGTGTGAAACCCCCTCTTTCCCCCAGTCCCAGTGTGAACCCCCTCATTCCCCAGCCCAGTGGAAACCCCCTCATTTCCCAGCCCCAGTGTGAAGCCCCTCATTCCCCAGTCCCGTGTGAAGCCCCTCATTCCCCAGTAGTGTGAACCCCCTCATTCCCCCAGTCCCAGTGTGAAACCCCCTCATTCCCTCAGTTCCAGTGTGAAAGCCCCGTCATTTCCCTCGTCCCCAGTGTGAAACCCCCTCTTTCCCCCAGTACCAGTGTGAAAAATTCTCATTCCCCACAGTCCCAGTGTGAAGCCCCCTCATTCCCCAGTCCCAGTGTGAAGCCCCCTCATTCCCTCAGTTCCAGTGTGAAGGCACCGTCATTTCCCCAGTCCCCATTGTGAAACCCCCACTTTCCTGCAGTCCCAGTGTGAAACACCCTCATTCCACAGTCTCAGTGTGAAACCACCTCATTCCCCCCAGTCCCAGTGTGAAGCCCCCTCATTCCCC